>WSFP011498334.1:0-14106 GCA_009831015.1 Picea engelmannii
GTTCATTTCTCAAGAAAAATATCTAAGAGAAATATTGAAAAGGTTTCAAATGGAAGATTCTAAACCTATGGGTACACCTATGGTAACTGGATGTAAATTAAGCAAGGATGATGATTCACCTGATGTTGATCAAAGCTCATATCAATCAATGATAGGAAGCCTATTGTACATCATAGCATCTCGCCCAGACATAATGCATGTTGTAGGAATGGTAGGAAGATATTAGGATGCACCTAAACAGAGTCATTTGCATGTTGTCAAAAGGATATTCAAGTATTTGAAAGAAACAATGACTTGTGGTCTGTGGTATCCCAAAAATCAAAATCTTTAGCTGACTGCTTATTCAGATGCAGATTGGGCAAACTGTGTTGATGAGAGAAAAAGCACCAGTGGAGGAGCATTCTTCCTGGGTGACTCCTTAGTAGCCTGGATTAGTAAAAAGAAAGGTTCCATTTCTTTATCAACCACAAAGGCAGAGTACATTGCCGCTGCTACCTGTTGCATTCAGGTATTATGGATGATTCAGACACTTGCAGATTTGGAGGTAAAATACACTGCAGCGATCCCAATTCATTGTGATAACACTAGTGCCATCAGTGTGTCTAAAAATAATGTATTCCACTCCAAGACCATGCATATTCCCATAAAATATCATTTTCTGAGAGAGCAGGTCACCAATCAGATTGTTCAGGTCAATTACATTCCCACTACAGAAAAAATTGCAGACATCTTTACTAAACCTCTAGCAAAGACACCATTTGAATATCTCAGACAGAAGCTGGGTKTCATCCCGTCTCACATCTAAGAGTCTCCATCCTGTTAGGGGGAGTCCTGTATTGGTTGCATATCTGATACCTCCTAAAATTAATGCAACAGCTCAGGGTGAGCGTGTTTTCTTTGACATTGATGTCAAAGGGGGAGAAAAGAACAGGGGTGCCTTTGTTGCCATCAATGCCAAAGGGGGAGATTGTTGGAAGGTTTACAGTTGGGAGTAAGCTTGTCATTGATGGCAAGAAAAGTGATGGAAAAGACCAACGATGGAAAAGAACAACGATGGAAAGAACAACGAAATCGTGAAGTGACGAAATCGCAAGGTGGACGAAATCGCGAAGCGGCGAAATCGCGAAGGTGGACGAAATCATGAAGCAGCGAAATCGTGAAGTGGCGAAATAGCACGAAGATCTAGGTCGTAGGATCTAGGGCATATACGAAGGCTCAATAGCCATTAGATATGGTGAAGCTGCATGGCGGATAAGTCTAAGAGTCATCCAACTCCCCAAAACTGTGAAGGAATCCTGGCCTTCCATCGGGGACAGTCGTGGACCGTTGATCCATAGGACACGTGGCGAAAGCTCATCATGTCGCTGACTGGAAAGTCAAAGGAATGGGGTTCCCTAACCTCTCGATTTCGCGATATGCGAAATCGCGAAACAATCTCTGTCGTTAGATCGAGGTTTGTTCTGGACCATTGATCTAAGCTCCATCTCGGTGCTTCGTGTATCGCGAATTGGAGTGACAAGAACGTCCATCACAGGAATCGTGAGATGCGAACTCACGATAAGATCTAGACCGTCAGATCACCAAGGATTCTATACCGTTGATCTAAGTCCCATCTCGGAGCTTCGCGTATTGCGACTTGGAGTGACGAGAACCTCCATCACAGGAATCGCAAGATGCGAACTCGCGATAAGATCTGGACCGTCAGATCACCAAGGGTTTTGGACCGTTGATCTAAGCTCCATCTCGGAGCTTCGCCTATCGCGACTTGGAGTGACAAGAACCCACATCTAAGGAACCGCGAGATGCGAGATCGCGAAAATATCTGGACCGTTAATTCATTGAGATCGTGGATCGTCAATCAGGGTCGATGAAGATCATGAGTTCGCAATGCCTTTTAGCGCAGACAGTGGTCATCGCCTGTGGTCACGTGGAGGAAGGACCTAGTGCAGATAAGCTCCACCTAGGAATTTTGGGGATCGCGTCTGGTACGAATGCTGAAATACTGAAAAGGTGAAATGTCGTTGTAACCTATGGTCACTGCCAGTGGTCACGAGAAGGGAAGGATTCAGTTCAGATAAGATCCACTTCGGGGTTTCGGGGATCGCGACTTGGAGAGTCGAGATGCCTCATCTCCAGATTCATGAAATGAAAAATCGCGAAAGTGCTTTATGCATAAGTGCATGGTCTCAGTTGGTGGTCACACCATCGAAGAGCTGAAGAGAAGAGTAAGCGCAGAAAAGCTTCGTTTCAGAGTTTTGGAACTCGCGACATGAAGAGTCAAGATGCCTCATCGCAGAATCTCTGAATTGTGAAAGTGTGAAACGCTTAAATCACAACAATATCCTTCAGAGCTAATCCAACGGTGTAGATGAAACTGAAGAAGATCGGAGGGCTATTGTTGCACGTAACAGTGTAAATGCCATAAACCACTGATGGTTTCTGCGATTGTTTCCCCAAAGGGAAGCACCTTGGTAACTCCAATCCACAAAGTCACAATATTTTTTAATTAAGCATGGATTAATTAAAGGCTTAATTCAAATCACAAATAATCAACTAAATCGCAACATCGCAATTTCGGGTTTTTAGGGTTCAGTGGCTAGGAGCGAAAACACTCGATGTGGAGAACGTTGAAAAGGGGATTAGCAAATAAAGTGCACTAAATTAAAAGAACTAAGCCATATTAATTAACTCCCTAAACAAACTTTAACACACACAGTTTACGGATGAAGTTTTGAATGTTTCTGCATTTTTCCATGTTTCAAATCGTCAAGCATTTATGGCATTTATTTGAATTGTAGTGAGGTGGTGGATGGTAAGATCTCGTTTTACTTCTAAATCTTTCTATTAAACGATTTGAAATTTATGTTGGAAAGGACATGCACGGGCTTAAATGATCGAGAGAGAGGGTTTTTTCTTTCATTATTTCAGCTTTCATTTATATTTGCGCACAGAACCATTTCACCAGGATAACTTATGTTTGTGTTTTCAATCTTTTCGACAGTATATCTAGTTGCAGGTTTCTCTATCATAGCTCCACGAAAAGTGCCCAACGCAAATGTCGAGAGTTCAGGTCAGGGTTCAGACATTGTTTCTGATACCTCGCCCTGAAGTATTGATTATGTCAAAACATGGTCATACGTTTCCAACATGTTGCAATCCGAGTCGATAAACTATTCGGATGATTCTACCGACAACGAAAAGGAGACTTGTCAACCAAATACAAAATCGTAGCTCAAGAAGAGATGCACAAAATAACGGTGAGGGCCCAACTTCTTCCCTATTGTTATATGATCAAGTGGGCGCTGGACCATGTGGACATCCCGACCAGGATGATTATCAACGAACAAAAGGTGACGATTGGGACTTTCAGACCAGAGCATTTACAGGCAATGTATAAATTGTCACCCACACCGAACCTTACTCACAATGTCGAATTCCTAGAGGGTTTCAACAAGAAGGAGTGCAAGCAGTATGCAAAACATTTATCCGATCTGATCAAAGATTGGGTTTCACACCCCGTGAAATTCAGGGCTGATACTCATGGAATTTATTCAATCTCTTCCTTAGAGCCATAATTCAAGTATATAGTGATGATGGCTTGTAGGTTGTACGGGAAGGAGGACACTACTCACTTTTGCCTACCATGGGTACCGCTTATTCATACAGTTGTTGAGGGTTTCTCCTTCAACTGGGCCAAATTGTTGTCTAACAATCTGACCAGTCGAATTACCGAATATCAAGCGCAGAGGGTGAGTAAGAAAGCAGCTTCGTTCTTTATGTCTGCTTACATCATGGACGCCATTTTATTCATGACACCCTTCCCACTAATGAACTGGAGCTAGGCTCCATCTAATACAGAGCCTATCCATGCCTACCACTCGAAACTTTGGGAGGATAAAGCCAAAGAATTCATCTACGAGATATTCAACTGGGTAATGGTACCAGTGCATGTTGCCATCTTCGTCCAACCGCCTCCCAGGATTTCGAATAACATCACGGCCAACTTGAGTAGCATGGAATATTGGTATATAGAGGTGGAATTTTCATATATCAGGGTTTTTGGCACCTCTGTTCCCCCATATGCTCTACCGCTATTCTTTCCAGATAGGATACTGTGTCGCGAGATCGCCAGACAGACTGTGCTCAGCGGAATAAGAAAAGAGCTCAAAGGAGTATCAAAAAAGGTATGGCCGCCCTTCCCCATTCACATTGGTGCATATTCCCTGTTAGATTTTGGCCATGCCAAAGCCGAGGCTATGGCCTTAGAAGAAATGAAACTGGTGGATATTGAGTTTAAGAAGCATGACCCTAATAAGGTTGTGAGCAATCACCTGGCGAGTTGTGGCCTGAAAAGATACGAACACGAGGATTCACCTTATGATGAAATCTTCCGAGGTGCGAGGTCCTACTCTGAAGTCCTAAGTCAGATTCAAGTCGTGCCACCTGGAGATATGGCCGACTTCCTTAAATTCTAGGAGCACCGGCGGAGTTGTCTCCCCCAGGTTTTACAGGGTGAAATCCCAAAGCTTCTGGTTACATAGTAGACGAAAGCCAAAGGTTCAAAAGACTCAAGTCCTGACAAGGAGAAGAACCAAGAGGAAACAGAGGAGGTTGGAACCTCAGAACGAGGAGCCAAAATCCCCTATCAATGGGAAGAAAACCCAGAAAAGGGTACGCCAGGAGAGCAGGCCCAAATTCAAGCAGAGATACCCTCGCAAGGGTTGGGCGACTCACTATCGCTCATACCAAATAAGCCAGCCTCGGATGCTACCCCAAAATAATAATTCAATGAAATCGGCAGTCCCATTGCTTCTATCACACCCTTACAGTTCACAAAGGTAAACCCCGATGCGGGATGGATTTACAGTGAAGAACTAATGCCCATTTCTGTAGAAGAATTACCCCCTAATGAATTTTTCTTTGATAGAAAAAGGAAGGCCGTAGTAAAGCAAGAATCGTATCAAAAAGTGGGCGCAGTGGCTAACAAATTTAAGATCTTGACAGAAGGAAAGGTCATAAGGGAGGAAGAATTCACCGACAAGATAGCAGGAACACTGGGGGCTTATGCTACAGCTAACCAGTACTCCGTCGAAACCTTGAAGGCACAGTTGAAACGAAAGAACCTCCTAATCGGTAAGTTGGAAGATAGGGTGGCTACGGTGGAAGAAAACGCCAGGGATGAGGTGAGAAAAGCCTCGAGCAAGCTAGAATAGCTGATCTGCAGAAGATCAAGAAACTTAGATCCGACCTTGAGTGGGTGCGCCAGGCGGCGCAAATAAGCCAAACGCAGGTTAGCCAGCAAGAGCAGCAAATAATACAATTTTAGTCGAAGTTGGATGTTGTCGAGAATCAGGTTTTAGACATAAAAATATCCAGATCCCAAGCTACCGAAATCCGACAGAAGGTATTAAAAGCTCAACAAGACTTGCTTGTAAAAGTGGGAACCATTCAGAACCACTTTTAGATGATAGATCAAGTGTTAGAAAATATTTCTTTGAGAGAAAGAGAAGTTGGGGTGGCTCGAGTCACTTTCCATGATGTTGTTATAGCCACGACAAAGGTAGAGATGGTCAGCAGCTCCAAATTATCCATCGCAGAACAAACCAGACGGAATATATTACTGAAGGTTTGGGAGCAGAATATATCTGAAAGCAGGGGTAGAGCTCAAGAGGTGAGGAACTCTTGTGAAGAAATGTTCGCCTTGATAAATAAAAGTTTTTTAGACCTTGATAAGGAAGGCAGTGCTGGGACGCTGGGAAAAATCAATATAGCTAAACACCTGCTGGACATCAAAGAAAATGTGGAAAAGGAGCAAGCTGAGATATCCCAGATAAGCCAGGTTGATATGGTCCAAGTGGACAAATGGCTAGTACAGCCAAGTTTACAATTATGGTCTATCATCACGGAAGACCGACAAGTAGGGAAAATATTGCCACAGTTGGCGAAGAGTTGTTACACCTTTGAGGCAAGCAACCAGGCAGAGCCTTCCAGGTTGATAGCCCAGTTGGTTGAAAGGTGTGTCAATTGCATTGAGCAGGCAAAGGGGCGGGATTCTGGTGCTAAATAATGACAGATGTCAACCCGTTCTATTTCTGGAGACAGAAGAGCAAAAAAAGGAAGGTGCTTCGCCTTCATGAAGGAAGACAAAAGATGAGGAGATGAAACGCTCCACCTTTTCATTTGTAACTGACAAGTTTCTAGAATGATTGGAATCCTAAATGTTTAGAAGTTTTGTTCAAATATACATTTTGAAGGAGCACGAAGGGGATTTTTCTTTTGGGGAAGATTGTAATAGAGAAAATTTTCCATCGCCAGGAATTAATACAAAGTGAATTGAAGACTCCATATTCCGTCAAGATTGAGTTATGTGCTTTCTTTTGTTCTTTCATGCTTCATGACATTTTTATATGCATCTTTGATGAATGCTTTGACTGCAATTTGGTACAACCTCTACTGTGGCAATCATGTTTTAGTTATCTAATTATTTGCATTTTTTCCTCTATATCGGCTATTAGCAGGTACAAGACCTGTGGATTACTTAGATCACTATATTTTATGCTTCATTAAAGTGTTTCTCTTATTTTTCTTCTTCTGTTACAGCGTGAGATTCCTCTCGAAATGATGCCTCACATTGTCTGGCAACTCTATGTTTTTCTTTCACTTCATACATGGTTCCAAATTTTTAACTCAGTTATGGAAAACAACATTCAATTTGTTAAAATACTAATTTCTCTCATGGGATTTTTTCTCTCATATAAATCAAAAAATTGAATCATCAACTTAAAAACAGCAGCCTCTTAAATCTCTGTTCCTTAAATGACTATCCATGTTGCAAGAAAACCTCACATAGAACCTGGCCTCTCAGACCAAACCAGCACCACCTTAAACCTCTTTGACACTATCCTAAGAACTGCAACCACCCGGGTCGAACTTGAACTTTCATGGGCAGCCATTGAACGAGACATAACCACTCAAGAACAAGTGGAAGTTAGACACAGACAACTTAGAAATCAACTATAGTTTATCTTCCAGTTGTTTTCTCCTTCCCTTATCTTTTACCCTTTTTTGGATGCCTAGACTCTATACTTCCTAGCCTTAAGTACAGACTCTGGAACAACATCTTTCTGGCACCGTTGTCGGGGACGAAGAATCGTAGTCACTTTCCCTCGAGAAAATGACATTTCCAAGTTTCATTTTTTGATAGTGAACAAAGAGCGAACACCTTGTTAAGGCTAAACCTTCATCATTCACTTGGGGACTCCACTCTTAAGTAAGTTGGCATCCTTTCGAAGGAACACCAGACAAAACCCCGATGCTAAACAAACAGTGCCAGTTTCCGACCTTGAAAAAATACTAAGACCAAGGGGTCTCTTTAAACAAAACGTTGTTGCTTACCAACCCAAGTCTAATCAGTCTAAAGATAAGACCCTTTTTGAATCTTTATCCTCGCGAGAACTTTCTCTCGGAAAAATATCAAACAGTGTTGTCAAAGCCAAGACCCTAAAGTTCGACCAAGTCCCACCCGAGATTAAGACCGAGACCTCTCCGACTACCTCTTACGTTAGTAGGGGCGACGCGCCTACTATAAAGCTCATCCCTATTGATATCCCATCGACTCTCAATATAAACCCCTCTGTCACTCAAGGCCTTGAAGAAGTTTCAACGTACACGAATTTGACACCGATAGGTTCTCCCATTTACATATCCTGCAAATCGGAGGAACCGAGTCCCCGTATACCTTCTCCCCCTTTTTCAACTTTCACCTCCCCTGGTACAAAAATTCCTGATTTTTCCCCTTTCCACCCTGGGATATCTAGAGAGTCACTATACATCTTCACCAACCTTCTTTATAACGCACCAATTTCCTCTCCTAGGTTATCCATGGGCGTCGCCAGAGGAGGAGCAGGGGGAATAGGAGGTTAGGGCCAACAACCGCCTCCCAGGGTTTTCACCAAAGTGGCCGCTAGATACGCCCCCTTGGTCCTTATAGTACCCCTCCATGATCTACCCGAAAACTATATGAAAAACTTACCCAAGTTCACAGGAGAAGGGGATCTAACTGCAACCGAGCATATCAACTTCTTTGATCAATTCCCTGATATTCTAGGTCTCGAACATGAGGACGTGTATTCCCGTTTGTTTGTCCAAACCTTCGAGGGACAGGTAAGAACTTAGTTTCGGAGCCTGCCCCCAGGTTCAATATTATCCTACGATGCGCTAGAAGACCTTTTTCTCAAACAATGGGGTGAAAGAAAGGATCATTTATACTATTTGACCGAGTTTGGGTATTTAAAGAAAAAGGGATTTGAAACTGTTGTGGAATTTATCCAAAGGTTTAACAAGTTGTATGATAAGATCCCTGTTGAAGTTAAACTGTCCCAACCTGCAGCCAAAGTAACTTTCACAGGAGCCTTTGAACCCGATTTCGATCTACTGCTAAGAGAAAGAAGAGGGGCCGACTTAACCTGAATGCAATATGACGCTATGGAAATTGATTCAAACATGATGGCTTCGGGTAAATTGAAAATGAAAATCAAGATGGGAAATAGGGAAACCAGACATCTTAGAGAACAAGCGGGTCCCACTAGATCTGGAAGATCCTCAGATGACAAAATGGATGACATGGCTAGGATAATAAAAGAACTATCAAACAAAATATCAAGAATGGAGCTAGATCTATCCAAAGTTGATCAATTCGTTAAGAGAGAATTCAGGAGAAATCCCAATCCTCAATTTGAACCAAGACAGATTAAAAATGAAGATCAAAAAATTCAGACACCTCTAAAATATGAAAATTTTATTGGAGGAAATGATATGCAAGAGTTCGAGGATTTGGAAGAAGACATAAACAATTTAGGCGACGACTGTATACAACCTCATTTGACGAAAGAAGATTATGAGAAGTCCCTGAACACTGAAAAATCATCGGTTGAAGATAATAACCTAAACAGCGCTGATGATCCCACTTATCAAGGAATGGACGAGCTCCAACATAAATACAATCTGAGGCCTAAAAATAAACCCGTGTTGATTGCTCAACCCAAGAAAATTTTTCCTAGGGGCAAAACATATGAGCCCGTCCAGAAAGAGACCGAGATGCGAAATAACAAAGGGGTAGACTCGCAGAATACCAACGTAAAAGAGGCTGAAACCCAAGCGAGAAAACTAAGGAGGTTGAAACGCAAACACCCGAAACCAGAACCACCAAAAATAAAGCAGTGCAACCAAATAAAATGGATAAGAAAGAGTTCGAAGTTTCAGCCAAGGAAACGGATAAAATTGCGGGAGGTTTCTGCCTAGAAAACGAGATAAAAAAGATCAAGATACCAATACCTTTGGTCGAGTTGGTGAAGAATCCTGTTTACCAAAAGAAAATAACCAAGATGATAAATTTTTCAAATCTAGAGAGTCAGTCTGACGTGATAAATCTGGAAGATGATAAGCCTAATATCACTTTTGGTCCACATTTTGAAGGTGCCAGAGATACCATCACCCCCTTCTATATTACCCTGAAGGTGCATGATCAGTTGTTGCATAATTGCATGCTGGACTCTGGAGCCTCCCATAATGTAATGCCCAAATCTATTATGGATAGACTAGGCCTCAAAATCACCAGACCCTATGGAGATATTTACTCATTTTATTCAAGGAGAGTTAAGTGCATGGGCATGATCAAATATTTAGTAGCCACCCTCGCCCAGATTCCAGTGAAAAATGTCCTAATGGATGTAGTTGTCGCCGATATACCCCCGAAGTATGGTTTGCTATTATATAGATCTTGGGGAGCCAAGCTCGGGGGATCCCTTCAGTTGGATATGACCTACGCCACAATCCCTGTTTTTGGTGGACAGTTCACTCGGTTATACAGGGAAACATGGTTGGCATATACAGTAAGTGATCCTCAGAATCCTAACAATTACCCTGTTTATATCGCCGATCAAGATCTGGGAAATTGTATCTTGTCTTTTGACGATGCTAAAAATAATTGTACAAAAGAAAGTTACATCGATGAAATCAAAACCGAAAAGACAGCTAAAAAGGTGTACATCACTAGAACTTGGAAAATATTTTTTGATGGTGCTTCGTCGTGTGAAGGAGCAGGTGCGGGAGTGCTTTTCATAGCACCTGAAAATGAGTTCATCGTCCCCTTCTCTTACAGGCTACAGTGAGACGTAGACTACACAAACAATGTTTGCGAATATGAATCTCTAATCTTGGGACTGGAAGTTGCCAAGAAGCTAAACATAAAGAACTTAGGGGTCTATGGGGATGCTGAATTGATTGTGAAGCAGGTAAATCGGCAATACCAGGCCAAGCACCTGAGACTGAGGTCCTACAGAAATTGTGCCTGGGATCTAATGGAAAAATTATTTTCATCGGTAAAGGTTCATTTCAGCCCACGAGCCGAAAACTAGCAGGCCGATTCACTGGCCAAAGTAGCTTCTACTTTCGCACCCCCTACCGCTTTCGAATTAAAATACCACATAGAGGTAAGGCACAAACCATCCATACCAAACAACATAAAACACTGGAAGGTTTGCGAAGATGACGAACAGATCAGAAAGTTCCTAGAAATGGTGGATGATTTCTCTGAAACCCACATTGACCAGGAAAACCAAAATGATCATACCTGGATTATGCAGGAAGGGGAGGAGCCTCAGGAGTTTCGAGAAAAGATTGCAAATCATCGCCTGCTATTGTTAAAAAGTAATCAGATCCCTAAGGGCCTGATACCTATGGAAAGGTTGTTTGATCAAAATGACATGCCTCAGAAGTCTACCTTCCAGCCCCAATCAGAGGAGGTCGAAGACTATGACGTGGGCACCACCAAAGAACCTAGGATAGTGAAGCTATCAAAGTACCTTCCTCCTGAGATAAAAATCAAGTATACGGACTTACTCGGACGGTATAAAGATGTCTTTGCATGGTCTTACGATGAGCTCAGAACCTATGATACCTCTTTGATCGAGCACAAGATACCTTTGAAACCTGGCGTTAAACCATTCGGACAGAATCTCAGACAAAGCAACCCCATTTTACTATCTGTGGTCGAAAAAGAAGTGAAAAAGATTTTAGACGCAAAAATAATTGTACCTCTCAGGTACTCTGACTGGGTGGAAAACTTAGTCCCGGTTAGGAAGAAAAGAGGGGAGATCAGGCTGTGTGTAGACTTTAGAAATCTAAATAAGTCCTCTCTCAAAGACAATTATCCTCTACCCAAAATGGATCACGTTTTGGAAAAAGTAGTTGGGGAAAATAGGATGTCGATGATCGATGGGTTTTCTGATTATAATCAAATTGCCGTCAACGAGCATGATAAAGAAAAAACAGCTTTCACCACCACTTGGGGCACATTTATGTATGACAAAATGCCTTTTGGTCTGATGAATGTAGGTGCTACCTTCCAGCACGCTATGGATATCAATTTCATCGGTGAAAGAGATAAATTCGTAGTTATCTACCTCGACGATCTAACGGTCTTCTCTAAATCTGACGAAGACCATCTAATACATCTGAAGCAAACGTTCGAAAAATGCAGAAAATTTGGTTTGTCTTTAAACCCCAAGAAGTCTCACTTCCCGATGCAAGAAGGTAAACTCTTGGGCCACATTGTGTCTCGAGACAGAATTAAAATAGACCCTAAAAGGGTAGAAGCTATAGACACCATAAATATTCCTAGAAATGTAAAAGAAATTCAGTCATTTTTAGGAAAAATAATTTTTTAGAGAAGATTTATCCCAAACTTTGTTGAAATCGTGAAATTAATCACAGATATGCTAAAGAAGAACAGCAAAGTGAAATGGATGGCAGAAGCTAAAGCGTTGTTTGCACGCATCAAGAAATTTATCAGCGAAGCGCCCGTGCTGGCAAGCCCTGATTACCTAAAAGATTTCCTGATTTTCTCGTTCGCCTCCGAACACACAGTGGCAACAGTACTCCTCCAGAAGAACGAAGAGGGTTTCGAGCAACCAATAGCCTTTTTTAGTAAAATTCTTAGAGACGTCGAACTGAGATATGATATAATGGAGAAACAAGTGTATTCTATGGTAAAGGCGTTGAAGGCTTTTAGAACTTACGTGCTACACTCCAAGGTAATTGCATACATTCCCACCAGTTCCGTGAAAGATATATTGGTTCATCCTGATAGTGATGGAAAGAGGGGTCGGTGGCTTGCTAAAATTTAGGAATTCGAGCTAGAGGTGAAACCAACGAAACTAGTAAAAGGACAAGGTTTGGCTAAGCTCTTCGCTGAATCAAATTTCAGAGCACTTGGAATAAATAACCTGCAGGGATATGAAGAACATGGGGATGTAAACGAGCCCGGCGACCAAATAGCTATAACCAGAATCGAAGAGAAATTTGCCTTATTGGATTGGTATGAAGACATAGTGTCCTACCTACTAACCCTGAAATGCCCTAGCGATCTGTCTCCAGCTAAAGCCAGGACTCTGAAGCTGCATGTGGTGAAGTACTGTATATCCGAAAGTCAATTGTACTGGAAGGATCCATTAGGATTCCTACTGGTTTGTTTGGTTGAATCAGAAATAGAGGGGGTCATAAACGAATTTCACGAAGGAGTGTGGGGAGTGTGCAGAGGGCATCATGCCTGGAGGGAAACAGCTTATAAAATCCTGAGGGCAGGATATTATTGGCCTAAACTATTCTCAGATGTCAACGCCAAAGTCAGAGCCTGTAACCCTTTCCAGTTGTTCATGGGCAAACAGAAGCTCCCAGCGCTACCTCTTGTCCCTGTCAAAAGCGAAGCCCCTTTTCAACAATGGGGGTTAGATTTTATAGGTGAAATCAACCTGCATTCCAGCGCTCAACACAAATGGATCCTCACTGCTACAGATTATTTCACCAAATGGGTGGAGGCTATTCTGATTAGAAAGGAGATCGATTCAATGGTGATAGATTTCCTGGAAGAGAGCATACTGTCCAAATTTGGATGTTCCCGAAAGATAGTAACGGATAATGCCCAGGCATTCAAGTCTATGGTGATGGTCAACTTTTGCCAAAAATATAGCATCATATTGGGCCACTCTACAGCATATTACCCTCAAGGAAATGGGTTAGCTGAATCATCAAATAAAATTTTAATTACCATAATTAAGAAGGTGTTGAGCGAAAACAAAAGATCTTGGCATGTACACCTGAAGTACGCTTTATGGGAAAATCGAATAGGTACGAAGAAATCCATTGGTACTTCTCCGTTCCAAATGGTATATGGGACTGATGTGGTATTACCTATAAATATAGTGCTCCCTGTAATGAAGCTCTGGCAAGACGAGAAAGAAGAGCCAAATCATATCACAAGAAGAATAAATCAATTGATTGAGGTCCAACAACACAGGACCGAGGTGGACGAAAGGATGCAGAAATACCAGGACAACATGAAAGCATTGTTCGATCACAAGGCCAAAAATAGAGAGTTCCTCCCCGGCAATTTGGTTTTGAAATGGGATGCTAGGAGGGAAGATTCGGAAAAACATGGTAAATTTGACCATATCTGGTACGGACCGTTCAAAGTATCAGCTTCTGAAGGGAAGAATTCATTTCTGTTAGAGAATTTGGACGGTAAAACCCTGTCAACGGGCGTTATTTAAAGAACTATATGCAATAAATGAGTTCCAAATCTCCATTGTATATACCGGTTTGTGTTTTCCTTTTTTTGTTTATATAGTTTTTCGGTAAGTTCACTTTCATCGCAAATAAAATAGGTTAGTGATTTCCTAGAAGAAGAGACATAAATTTTCGACACACAGAATCCCATAGATCTTGAAGACCTGATACTCTTCATGTTGTTTCATACAGGATTCTAAATTACAGCCCAAACAACAAAAGGAGAAAAAGATGGTTCTGTATCAGAAAATTGATCCACCCGAAACAAGTGACAAAATTTTATTTTTTTTTAGAGGAAAACGAAATGGTAAGGCAAAGGTATGAATTTCCTAAGTATTTGGGCTTCAAATGAATATCACTTAAAACATGGAAACGGTCTCACGAGTACGATATATTCACTTGACATGTCTTTAAAAGAACAACTTTTTACTATGGATTCTAAAAAGGCTCACACAGATAAGATAAAAAAGGGGGGGGGGGGGG
>WSFP011498335.1:0-14106 GCA_009831015.1 Picea engelmannii
ATGTGATACATGCTCCCACCGATGAAGAAATCTGTGTCCACTTCAGGTAGCTCCTTAGGTGCCCATCGTTTCACTAGATGTTTATACCTCAAGGAAAACTCAATGTCACCTATGCTCTCAGCATCATAATTACACGACCCTCCGTTGGCAATAAAAAATTGCATGCGGGTACGAAATATTTTCCTTACCTTTTCCAACCTAGTTGATATAGAACCGATAGATCTAGTACAACACGTCTCAATTTCAACCTCTCTTACTATATTTTATCGGACTAATCAGTAGGTGCGGACACTAAAAGATCTCCCTAGATCCACCTGGATCTAGAACAAAACAGGACAGGACATGACTCTTTCCCTAAGTTTTGACCATTGAATTAGCTAGTAGGAAGGAACAAGTAACATACCTTTATATCACTTCCTAGGGTCTCTGTTGCTCCCGCTTCGCTGCTCTCGTGAGTTCAAGACCAAGACAACACAAACCAACCAAAGTGAAGATAGAAAAATATATTCAACTGTCAACTTATGTGTATGATCAAGGAATTACACAATAAAGTGAGAATAGCTTTATGGGAAAGGGACATGCCACTGTATCATATTGATTGAAAGTAAAGATTACAACCTGGTCGTCTTGATGTCGCAAGCTTCCTTTCGATGGCTCTTGGCTCCAACACACCCACTTGCTCAATCCTTGTATGAAGAATATCAAATCCTCTTGATAGACTTGCTAGAGTCTCCCAGCTTCTGTTCAAGCTAAGTCCTTCACACAATTATTTCACCAATTATCCAATGAATCTTGCTAGACCTTTTCCATGAGAATTTCATCAATATATAGGAGAGAATGAGATGGTTACTTAGATAAGAATGATCCCACAATATCAGGGAATCCAATACAAGGATAACCATTCAAATGCCAACCCATTCTTCTAGAAGATTCCCTTTTAGAACCATCGAGAATTCATCTTTTTCCATGCTTTAGAGAAGGTTCGCACCCTAGCTATGTTACACAGTGAGAGAATTTCACACCCTAGCTTAAGGCAACCTGCGAGAATGGGTCATTATCACACCCTGGGATACTAGCAACCTGCGAACTCTCTTCAAAAGTGAGTTTTTTGGGAAGAGATGAATGTTTGTTTTCTCAGAAGAAAGTTCTTATGAGGAGCCTGAGTTCACCACCATCAATACATCATCATGATGACCAAAATCATGGGTAACAGAATGCCCCCCAAAGTATGAGGCCGGAATCAGTGACAACCGAAATACTTTGTAAACTGCATGTGTGTGTCGGAAACCAGGAGCACACCTAATCGAAAACCTGCAAACACCCAAGGATCTGCAGAATATCATATATATATCAATTATGAGGTAGGAATTCCCATACTCAGATCACAGACGGATGACAATTGTAGACATGGATCATGGCCACCAATCATACACTGTGGATCCATGCCATCAAAATATAGCATAGCCACCAAGGATACATTGTGCATCTATGCAAGAAATTTCAAATTAAGACGACATAGCCACGAGACATACACAATGGATCTATGTGTCTCAAATTATACATAATCCATCGCAACCTGGACAAAAATATGATATCCAGGGTCTTCAATCTCGTCGCCCAAAGTACGAATCTAACCATGTGATTACATGTGTTGAAGTCGAACATGGCAGAAACTACTTGATTATCGGTCATTGATGAAACCGTTAACAAGTGCGAGGGAAATCACCATTGATGTCAATGACTCCCAAGGTACTATGGTACAATCCATCGAGTGTGAATGAATGAGTTGAAGTTGAACATTCAACGGAATCTCTCAATCAGGGGTCAATGATGTAAACCCATTGTCGAAAGCGAAGAAACCTGCCATTGAGGCATGCAAATTCCAAGGTACCAATGAAATTCTAAGTCTTGATTATGGATAACGAGCTGAAGTCGATGGAACAAAACTCGTTACAGGAGGGCCTTGATGTATCCCCCATCAATGACATGAAATGAGTAACAGATTTTGAAGGTGAAGAAAAGTATGATGTAAATTAAACTGGACACAGGGAAGGCCGACATGGAGAGAATGGACAACTGTAGATGGTCGACTCAATAGAGGTTTCAGATGGACTTCTCCTGAACATATGAATGACATGACCAATGATTTGGCAGCATTGACTCAAAGACGACACAGGGAATGATCTTGTAGCAAATCGAATGAGAGACAAATGGATTTCCCAAACCGGCTTCAAATATAATGAATAGGGGGTGTCATGTTCAAGAGCGACACTTACTGCCAATCAATATGAAGATGATAACATATCCCTTTCCCAAATTTTCCCCCACCATTTCTGGTGAGTACCTCTTTATTTTTACGCAAGCTTGAGGAGGATAACATATGCTTGTTCATATAAGCTTATCCTTCGGAGTATGTTTAACGAACCCTAAGAAGGAGTGGTTCGGTCCCATTACGGGTCTGTCGATGTTTGTTTAACGAGTCCAAAGATAGAAAACTCGAAGGTTTCATGATTATAGAGTCTGGAAAAACACTCAAAAGAGAACTCTCTCAGTTCCTTTTTCGTAAAGTAGTCTGATGAGACCGAAAAAGAGATAAATTATCGCCCACCAAACGCTTTCTTCAAATACTTTATCGAGCATGAAAATAGCAAGGTTGCTCGACTATCTTTTCATGTTTAGAGAGTCTGAAAAGAGCTTAAAGAGGACTCCAGGGGGGTTCATTTTTCGTATAACCTTGTTGAGCCCGAAAAAGTGATAAAAGTATGCTCGATCGCATTCTCATGTATTTTCGAGCGCTAGAACAGACAAAGACCATGCTCGAGGTTTTATACAAAAAAAATCAAAACATGCGATGATAAAGAAAATATACGTCTACATCCCTGTACATGAACATCGAAGTCGTTATGCCTGCAAACGTTACACTCAAAAGGGAATTTGGGGATTAGGGTTTAATAAATAAATAATCATAAAAAACCAGATAACATGGTAAAAGTAAATATAAAGGAGTAAAACTCTTTTTACCATATCATTTTTACTTTTCCACTATTTGAGCCCAAAAACCCCTCTTTTACCCTCGAAGTTCGGCGTCAGATTGCGGGAGTTACGAGTGTCCATTCTTCGAGCCGTCAGTGACAGTGAGGTAAGATCTTTGTCTTCTACTCTTTCATGGTTTAATTTTGCATTTTCATTGGTTAAAATTCATTTTTTGAGTTGGTTTTTTTATCCCTACTTGCGCTTAGCCATTCTCACAGGTGGGCTACACGGGACCTGCGAGAATGGGTCATTCTCCCAGGTGAGCCCACAGCAGCTTGCGAGGTTCTCGCACTGTGCCTAAAGGGCACCTGTGAGAACCGCAAAGAACAAAAGTTTTTTAAAAAATTACTCAATGAAAGAGAACCAATTCATGAAAAGAGTTGTTAATCTTCTTTTTGTGCTTCTTATGCAGGAATTGGCCATCAAAATGGTTCTTTAATGGCATGAAAGGGAGCACGAAGAAGACAATTCCATTTTCAGAAATCATCCACCCACTATTACTGCTTTGAGAAATTGTGGCCTTCTGAAGTACTTTCGTATCCCAAGCATGAGGGCCCAAGTCAGGTTATTAGAGTACCTTGTGCGTATGTGGGATCCCGATCAACAGGTATTTCATGTAGGGGTCCATACACTGTCCTTAGATATTGAGGACATTTACTTCTTGACTGGATTGTCACGGCGTGGGTACCATGTGAGCCTGACTGGTAGCAGAGGTGGTGGGTTTCCCATGAGTGAGTATTGCCGCTTACACTGTGTTCCCGAGGTAGAGAGGAAGAAATGGAAAGTAGCTATTTGGGGGGTACGGGATTTGACCCTCTGTACTATATTGTTCACCATAGCTCGGATGGCTGGGAGCTCTGGTCCTCACATGGCGCTACAGAGTTACTTCCAGTATGCTATTGAGTGTACTGAACCTCAGGTTTTTAACTGGGTAGATGCAGTGCTTCGTAGCATGAAAAGGTAGTTGACCAAATGTAGACGAGGTGACCTGAAGCAATTCAGGTACGGATCTTTGTTAGTGTCCTTCTTTCTCGAGAGGGTTCCATTACTGAGACTGTAGGTTGAGTTGAATTTACCGGCTCCCAGGGATCCAAGGATGCTGAGATGGTGCCAGCTCATGGCCCGGCATGTAGCTGGACCGATCATCAAGTATGATGATACCTTCTTTGAATGGCTTCAACCACAGATGTTGATGGTTGATGATTATGCTTATGCTGGGTTGGATTTCTGAGGAGATCCAGACTTAGTCCTGCTGGAGGATGCTTAGTGGGGGGAACTTGGTAAGAAGTACACAATTTTTTTCTTTTTAAATGTTTTTGTGAATTTTATCATATTCAAATGTTTTTTGTATGTTCGTCCAAAGACTAAATACAAAATCGTTGTTGATGACACAGATGTGGGACCTTACTGACCTCCTGGTACTTCTCCCATTCAGCGGCGAGGAGAGGTAGCACCAATGCCACAATGGGAAGTTGGGGATTATCAAGCAGTGGAACAAAACCTAGAGGGTTTAACAACAGATATACCAAACATGCCTCTTGGAGAGGTTCCACGACGTGATCAGCGTCATACAGTAGGAGTGTCAGAGTCCATGAGTTGACTACTCCGTAGAGTTGCCCGGGCAGTCGTGTGTTACCGTGAACGTCATCCATGACGTCACTTTGTAGAAGCTATGAGCTTCAGATTTTGACATTTTGGTCTTCGGGCAAAACTTTTTTGTAAAAAACTCTTTTGATCGTTATATATACAGATGGCTTCTACCGGTTTATCATGTGTTGTGAAAATTGATGTGATTGATTTATAAATGATCCAAATGTTTGTCTAATACATAGTTAGCCAATGCATCAGTTAATGTATTTAGACATCTAGGAATATGTTGATATTCAATGTAATCAAAATAACGTTCCAAGAGGCGAATTCGCAAATACACTCGTAACAAAGTAGCACTTCGAATAGTATAGACATTACTTAACTGTAGTACTACAAGCTGTGAATCAAGTCGCACAACCAAATGAAGGATTCCGAGCGAGATAGCATCAACCAATAATTCAATAACGGCGCTATACTCTGTAATTTTGTTGGGCACACGACCAAGACACACACCTCGTAAGGAGACAATTTCATTTGTAGGGGCGTAAATTGCCCATGCAACGGAAGCAAGGTTTTGAGTACTACGGCTAGTGCCATCAGCGAAGCCAATATAGGGTAGCGAAGACTCTAACATCTGGAAATCAAACACAACGTCACATAAAGGCAAAGACTAGATAACGACAAAAGCAAGCTATAGTAACACACAAGAAGTATGATACAATAAAAATACAAGTACTCGTGCACATATGATTTTATGCATAGTAATTCTTCAAGTACAACCCATTCATGGGTTCACTCAAAGGGATACTATCGTAATCTACTAACTCATAAGCTCTTTTTTCCAAAACTCGTCGAACGATATAAGGACCTCGCCACATGGCTTCGAATTTTCCAGCTCCTAGCATATCTTGATCTTGATCATAGAGGAGAATGAGATCTCCTTCGGAGAAAATGTGAGGCTTGACATGTTTGTCGTATTGGGCCTTGACACGTTTCTTCTGAGCTTCTATAACTAGGGTAGCATCGCGTCGAGTTTTGTCTAATCGCATAAGATACAATAGACGTTCTTCCTTAGCAGAAGTGTTTGGTAGGAGTTCAACAACTAGTTTTAAAGAGGGTAGCTCGCATTCAATCGGGAGAATAGCTTCCAAACCATAGACTAACCGGAAAGGTGTAAACCCAGTAGCAGATTTGACGGATGTCTGCTAAGCCCACAATGCTGAAAACAACATTGTGTGCCAACTTGTTTTGTGAATCCCTATCATTCGTCGGAGCATAGTTATGAGAACTTTGTTAATTGCTTCGACCTGGCCGTTGGCTTGTGGGTAATAGGGCGTTGAGTTATCATGGCGAAGACCCAACTTTTCAGTAAGTTCGGACATCATGAAGTTTCTGAAGTGGCTACCGTGATCAGTGACAATAGCTTGGGGAACAACAAAACGAGCTATGACGTGATTAAAAATGAATAATGTTGCAGTCTTTCTAATGTTGTCAAATGTCAGCGTCGCCTCAACCCATTTCGTAAAGTAATCGATGGCTACAATGATGTAACCATGCCCCCCAGCCGAGTGAGGGTGACATGTAATGAAATCGATGCCCCATTTCGTAAAGGGACCAACTGAGACCACAGGGTGAAGATGAGAAGGATGTGACCGTATCTTCTTATTATAGGTCTGGCAAGCATGGCATTTTTGAACGGTGATTATGCAGTCGTTAAATAAAGAAGGCCAAAAATACCCTGCTCATAAGATCTTCTGGGCAGTAGCATACCCAGACATATGACCACCACAGGCTCTAGAATGGCAGTCATTCAGAGCTTTCTCGGCTTCGTCGAATGTTAGGCAATGTCGAAAAACAGAGTCAATCCCCCGACGATAAAGAGTATCCCCGAGGATAATATATTGACGGGCTTGATAGCGTATGCGACGTCGGTCAGTACTAGACAAAGTTGGCCAGAAAGTCTGGGTTTGGAGATATATAATGATGTCACCATACCAAAGATCATCAGTGATGATAAGGAAAAGAGATTCATCGGGTAATGAATCAGCTGCTACATTTTCCGTTGCAGAATGGGGAAAATCGCATATCAACTCAGCAAAAACTAAGGACTTCTTGGACTTGGCACGTTCGAATTCCAAGTCAAACTCCTGGAGAATCACAATCCATTTGGAGTATTTTCCCCCTAGAAATTGACGGGTAAGAATGTGTTGTATAGGGTTGCAGTGAGAAATCGTTGTAGTCTTGCGCGAGAGGATATAGTGCCGGAAGCGTGGGATGGCTTGGACGGCAGCCAAGGCCAGTTTTTTGACATGTAAATACTTGATTTCGGTAGGCGTTAGACTTCAACTCAAGTAGTAAATCACATGTTCGTCATTAGCATCATCCTCTTGGACGAGAACCATACCAATCGTGTAATCTGAGGCAGCAAGGTAGAGGAAATAATCGTGACTATAATCAGGGGGAAAGAGAAGCGAAGCACGTGTTAGGGATAATTTCAAAGCTTTGAAAGCATTGTTGGTGATGGTATCCTAGACGAACTTTGAATCCTTTTTTAATAGCCGTGTAAATCCACGAGTGATCTCGGCATAATTCGGGATAAAATGATGAAGAAAGTTTGCTTTCTCCTGCAAACTTTGTAACTAGCGAAGTGTAGAAGGAGGAGGGAGATTAAGGATCGCCTCAACCTTTAAAGGATCCACCCAGATCCCTTGACGCAAAATGATAAAACCTAGAAGGTGGTCAGATTCCATGCAAAAAACGCACTTATGAGGATTCAAATGTATACGGTAGAACCGACAGCAGACGAAAATGGCTCGGAGGTGTTTTGGGTGATCAACTTGGCGCATTGAGTGAGCGGGTAAATCGTCCAAATATGGTTGAATGATGTGCTTGATATCGTGGAAAGCATAATACATAGCGTGTTGAAAAGTCACTCAGTGTTCTTGAGACCGAAAGGAAGTTTCTGATAGGCAAAAGTACCCCAAGGACAAATAAAAGCAGTCTTATGTTGATCCTCGGGAACAATGTTGATTTTATTATACCCGGAGAAACCATCCATGAGAGAGAAGATTTCACTTCCAATGCAATCATCGACAATCTGATTGATGAAGGGGGTAGGAAAGTTGTCTTTGGGACAAGTTTTGTTGATATCCCTATAATCAACGCATACACGAATTGTGCCTTGTTTCTTGTCAATCGGGACAAGATTGGAAACCCAGTCTATGAGAGCCACCGGATAAATAAAGCTGGCTTTCAGAAGTTTCTCGACTTCGAGCTTGATAGCAGCCACTTTACATGGGTGAACTGGACGAAGGCATTTCCAGACGAGTTTAGCATCGGGGTATGTCTTTATCTCATGTATCACAATCTCAGGGTCGATACCCAGCATTTCTTCGTAACTCTAGGCGAAGATGTCATGAAACTCTTTCAAAAGGGATGTGTAGGTGACGATTTCGTCAGAAGAACATGAAGCTCCGATATGGACATTTTCGACAATCCCAGGTTTGAAGGATATGTCAAGGGGAATAGTGGGCGAGATATTACTTAAGTCCCCTTCGGCAAACACATCGTGTGCAGACTCGGTAATGGTGGAGATGACAACAATGGTCGATGGGGTCGAGATCCGTTGATATTTCTCAATGGTATGTTGCTCCAGAAAGAGGATGGAACGATGATGCCCATCGTCCCAAGGGGTGTCCTCCATGACATACATGATCATCTCATCTGTGGGAAAAATGACACGGAAAGGATCAGGAGACAACTCACCAAGAGAAGGGATAGAAGGCGTTGTCGATTGAATGGCCTCATAGGCGGATTCAACTGGACTTAACGGCATTGCGTTGCCGAAACGAAGATGATCTCCAAGGTCAGGTACTATCTAGGGGTCGTGAGATGCAGGAAGTTCATGAGGTGAGGTGGAGATCATGTTGATGGAAGCAATAGACGAGCATGGAACATCGGGCGGTGGAATGGGGAAAGTACCCATTAACGAAGAGTCTTTTAGAAGGCCTACACCGACATTCTCATAACCCAGTGGGGTTTTAGCGATGAACGGTACGTTGCTAGTACGAGTATTGGAATTAAAGAAGGCTAGTTGGTAGACGGTGATGACCTTTCCTTGATGTGGGAAATGTTCCACACAGAAAAGAGTCGACACAATGGCGCACATGGAATCGATCCAGCTACGGCCAAGCAGAAGATTGTAATCAAGAGGAGCGTCAAAGACTTCCACTTCGACTTGGACCGTTTTTCCTTCTAACGTGATGGACAACGAAGGAAGGACATCGTAGGGCTTAAAACCGGAGCCATTTTTAATAGTGTTCTGGGATTCATTCAAAGAAGGAGAGCCAATGGCTTTCCAGCAAGCAAGAGACATAACACATGTCAAGGCACCCTCATCGATAATGGTTCGGAAAACATTTTTGTCAGAGACAAACACTTGGATCTGGAACGTGAATTGAGGGGGTAACCTTGGAATGTGATCCTCCAAGTCAAAAATTATTAAATTCATATCCGTCGGATCGATTCCACCGATAGCCTTCAACAGTGCCTTCCGTTGTGCCGGAGAAGTTTGAAGGACTTCAAGGGCTGACATCATAGAAGGTGCTTGGGCCAGATCTGCAACAATGTTGTAGTTCTGGGCCACACGAGCATGAGGATTGAAAGTTGATTTTCGAATGACACCCTTTGGGGGGGGGTCGAAGAACTATGTCGAGGCTCGGTCATTCAAGATGAAGAGGACCGTTTGTAGGTGGAGTCACGGGAGAGGGTTGTACCAAGGAAGGGGATAAATCATCAACCTTCTCTTTAGAGAAAGAATAATCTTTGGCTCGAGTAGTGAGTGCAACGTCGCTCTGTTTGGAATCGCCAGTACACATCAAAACATAGAATGTAGTAGAAGATGAGGGTTGGTCATGAATGACCAACTGAGCCTGTTGTTGAGACGGGAAGGGTTTGGACAAAACGGCCAGAGCAGGTGGTTTTGGAGCTCCTTGAAGGAACTTAGTGACCTCGGTGCGTTGTGGACAATCCTTCGTGTAGTGATCATCACCACAGATAAGACAAGGGTATCGAGGTTTGTGCTTATCCCGATAAAAAACAGGGGTAGTTTTGGTTTGCTATGCTTGAGAAGTATTTTTTCCCTCCTTATTCTTACCTCTTCCCTTTTTAGATTTGTTTTTACCGGCTGGGGTAGATTGGACTGCATTTACCTCAGAATTCTTGTCAGTGGGAGGGGCAGGAGACGGAGCATTTTGAACATTAGAAGAAACAGGTTTGGGGTTTGTGCTTGAGGCGGAATGTGGTTGGGCCTGGAAAGTGCCAATCACACCACCAGCTTCATGCGAAGCAGCTGGAGTAGTTGAAGTTGTGGAAGTGGAAGGACGAGGTAAGTCAGGTAGAAAATCGTAAAGGGTACCTATTTGCGAGTAAATGAGGTCAAGATATTGAGCATGACTTATAGCCTGTTCTTTTGTGACCACTACACCCATGGCAATGTCATGACCGATTTCATTCACAAACGATTTGGTTAACCATTCTGCCAGCAACTGATCGGGGAGTTCGAGTTTAATAAGACGTCGTCATCGTCGCCACTCATGAATGTGATCGGATATATGAGTGGCCTTGTTCTGTTTGAAAGAATTCAAAATCTCAGTCCCCGTGTCATAACGAATCGATAACTGGTAGTGTGTGAGGAAAGCCATAGCTAGGGTGTTGAAGTTAGAGAAGAAACCTCGTGGCAATTCTATATACCACTTCGCAGCAGAACCTGTGAGAGTTCATTGAAAAATACGTAAACGAATAGAGTCATCCATCAACGAGTTGGATTAACACCATAGGTGAAAAGTCATAACATGATTGTTTGGGTCCTCTCCCACTTTGCCATCAAATTTGGGAATGTCCGATGGTAGCTTGGCGGGTATAGCAGGCCATTGGGGAGAGTGACGAATTGGATCATTTAAAATCCTTGACAAATCTAGAAGATCCAAAGTGGCTATGAAGGGTAACTGTTGATTCACCTGCGGGTACTGGTGGCTTTGGGGAGGAAGCCCTGTCGACAAACCAGTAGGACCATAAGTAGTCTGCATATAATGTGAAGACCCAGGCATATTCGGTGGTGGTTGAAGAGGATAGTAGCTCATAGGATTGTATCCTGGAACAGGGACTTGAGTTTGAGCATTCACCCCTCAAATGGGATTGAATGAACCTAGATATGGTTGGCCCATACTAGGGGGTATCACGGACGCAGCTGGAAACTGTTGCCCCCCAGTTGATGGAGGAGGATGTTGTATCAACTGATTCCAATACTGGGCCAAGGAGGGAGGTATGTTTTTCCCATAAGGTGGGGTCGGTCCTCCCATCGAAGAAGGTGTTCCAATTGGGGGCAATGTTCTAATTGGGGGTTGTGTTCCAATTGGGATTTGCATTCCAAAAGGAATTTGCCCACTGAGAGGAGGTTGAATCATACCACCTTGGTGAAATTGTCCATCGACGGGAATCTGGTAATGTGGTGTGAATGATGGAATAGTTCCACTAGGATAAAGACTACTGGTAGAATATGAAGAAGTTCCTCCAAAAGGAAATTGAGGGAGTGTCGAAATAAAATCGGCAAGAGAGTGCCCAGAAGAAGAAGGACCACCAGGAGAGTCGGATGGGGTTTGCATAGGAGTGTGAATGGAAGCATTCAACGCACGGTATCCGGGTGGTAGTGTCAGAGTGACATTGGGTGTCCACGGTGTGTTGATGGAAGCAAGACTAACCACAGTAAACTCATTTGGAACACTCGTAGTATCTGTGATATGGACCATTTCGGCAGGGACGGTAAAGTGATAGGCAGTAGTCAACGATATTGTCTTTGGACTAGAGATTTCGTAGATCACAAGTGGGGTGATTTTGGAAATCATAGGTGAACCTGGACCAAAAAGGTCTCGTCGAAAAACACCTATAGACCAAAAAATATCTTGGCCTTCTATGCCTGGAAAGGGTCCAACAGGTGATCCACAAGACATAACAACTAAGTCTCCAGAAGAATTTAGTCGCATAAACGGTCGCTCAGAATCACGGTGAAGTTGAAACTCCTCTCGAGTATTTGTGATTCGAAAATGTTCTAGAGAGTCAGTTCATTCCACTTGTGGCGTGGTGATGACTGTGACTTCACTTTGCCGAGGAGATCCCTCAGGTGTACTTGTAGGCAAGGGTTAAGAACCTTCCAGATGCTCTAGAGATAAACCCTGCATTCTACGTGAACGACGTGGAGGAGCTATTGTAAACGAGTGACAAACTTCACGAAGAAAATCATATGGTCAACTTTGGTAAAAACAACACACACTAGTAAACAAAATTTAGGAAGCAACACCAAGCAAACAAGACCTTCTAATTCCGAAGTCACTATTTGGTGATGAAATCCAACGTCGCAACAACGAGACAAGAAGGGGCTGGGCTAGGGTGGAAAATTTGCGCTGACGACCTGCTTAACAGACTTACACCCTGGTGCAAGCTCCCACACATAATCGTGGGTATACCCTCCAAAGATCCCGAGTGAGTTTGGTCAACGTCAATTCCAGGTACCGTGAAGACTTTCCCCTTCACATTCACCTTGTGTAAGAACATAGAAAGATAAGCCACTAAGGTTACCACCAACAACAATAAAGCCTGGGGGGACAGTTGACAGTCCGATCCACATGCAAGTGCAGGGTATCTAGCCCGAAATCAACTCAAAAGGATTCCACTCATCATTGTGGGTATACCTCTGAGTGATCCCCGTAATACGTGCAATCTCTACACTGATATCAACAAAGCAGGGTGAGTAACTCTGTCAATATCAATGTGACCTCGTGTTTGACCCTTGTGTGAGAAGGGCTTCCCAAGACAAGATGTTGCAAATGGAATTTAACACTCCTTAACACAAGATGCTATTGTGTGTTTTGTGCTTTGGAGAGTGTATCTCTTTTCCTACTCCAAAGTGTTAGCCTAGCTAAATTTTGGTGTAATAGAGCCCTAGAAAAGAGTTACTAGGTAAATTTTACAATTGCGCAGTGTTATTAAGAGTTGTTGTTCACTCAAAGGAAATGGAGATGAAACTTATGTTGTATAAGACTCTGACCCAACGATGCATGGATGAGAATGAAATATATCAATTTTCGTTCAATGAATCCTATGTATGGGAGGGAGAGAGTAGTTTTCCGGATCAAACTTTGAACTACAAGACACAATTCCTTTAAAATGCAAATGCAACAAATCACACATCAATAACATTCTCTATTGTTTCTTTTTCAATAATTTCAACAATTGATTTTCAATACTTTCGAAGACGAAAATGTTTTTGAAAGAAAAAATTTGTTCACTTTTCAAAAACGACCCACACCATGATAGTGAGAGTACAAAAAATCAAAAACCAATAAACAAGCAATGATAAAAAACCCAAACCACTCTTTCAATGTAAACAAAAATAACAAGCAAACCAATCTAGTCTTTTCAATCGCATAAGAAAAGTAATCTTTCAAACAATAAGCAAATGATAAAGACCAAGAAACTCAACTTTCAAACGATCGCCGATCCTTAACCAAAAAAGCACACTCAGATTCCGAAATCAGAGAGTATAGCTATGCCAAGAAAAGTCAATAAATGAAAGTCAAGAACAAGTGACAGGAAGAGCCTTTGAAATACTAAGACTATTCATGCACAAGAAACAAAGACAAGAGAACATCAATCAATGGTCCAAGAAACTCTTTTGAGGCATCTAAACTAATCTGGGCAACTCAAGATGCAAAAACTCAAATCCAAAACTTTGAAAAAATGAGTTTGCAGGCTGAGAGTGTTACACAGTGCGAGAATGAGTGATTATCACAGGTGAGTTTTGAGCAGAGTGCGAGAAACTCGCAGTGAACCTAAAGGCAGGGTGAGAACTCTATAGATTCTCACAGGCTACTGTGGAGTGCAGTGCGAGAATGTCTGAAACTAGTCAATTTTTTGGAAAAAGACACAAAATTTGAAGAGGCCTCTGGACCCAGAGGGTCTATCAGGGTATCCCAAAGACTCAGAGATTGATATGAATGGAGAAAGGTAAGGCAAGAGCAAATGGCCAAGGAAAAACACCAAAAACCACAAAGAAAACGAGTAATCTCCCCAGTGGAGTCGCCAATTTTGTTATCAGACTAATCAGTAGGTGCGGACACTAACAGATCTCCCTAGATCCACCCGGATCTAGAACAAAACAGTTGAGGACATGACTCTTTCCCTAAGTTTTGACCATTGAATTAGCTAGTAGGAAGGAACAAGTAACATACCTTTATATCGCTTCCTAGGGTCTATGTTTCTCCCGCTTCGCTCCGATGCTCTCGCAAGGTCAAGACCAAGACAACACAAACCAACCAAAGTGAAGATAGAAAAATATATTCAACTGTCAACTTATGTGTATGATCAAGGAATTACACAATAAAGTGAGAATAGCTTTATGGGAAAGGGACATGCCACTGTATCATATTG
>WSFP011498336.1:0-14106 GCA_009831015.1 Picea engelmannii
TGCTTCTTGTTTTCCTATTATACCGTGTGTTGGAGTTTCCCGAAGTTTAAAGTTTGGGAGTGTTCCTGTTGAGTTTTCTCCTCCTGGTTTTGGATTGGAAGGAGAAAGCCTTGTCACTCTTATTTCCCCTGATGTTGTACCTTAGTCTAGACCCCAGACCTTGGAAGATTTTCCCACTCCAGGTTTTATTACCCCTCCTCCTGCTAGAGTTACTGATTTTGAAGAAAGGGAAAACTTTTTTCCCTCTAGCCATGTATCCTTTTCTCCAAATCCTCTGTTGTTTCCATTTCCTCCCGGAAGCTCAGTCCCAACATCCCCTATTCAAACCCCTTCCCCCCCTAGTTCTCCTCCATCTATCATCCCTATGGCAGGAGCTAATCCCCCCAGAAATAGAATGGACGCTATAGTAGCTGCCAGATACACCCCTCTCGTTTTGACTCAACCTCTTAATGCCCTCCCAGTCGATGGCTACCTTAAGCAGTTTCCCAAGTTTAAGGGAGAGGGAGATATTACCACATAAGAGCACCTTGTAGCTTTCTATAGTTATGTTGATAACTATGTCATAATAGATGAAGATGTGTGGATGAGGATTTTTGTCCATGGTATCGAAGGAGAAACCAGAAAGTGGTTCAGGGCCCTGACCCCTGGATCCATTGATGGGATCGAGGCTTAAAATGATATCTTCTTGAGACAGTGGGGGGATAAAAAGGACTTCATATATTATATCACAGAGTTTGGATCCCTAAAGAGAAAAGAGAGAGAGTATGACCTTGACTTCTCCAAAAGATTCAACAAAATGTACAATAAGATCCATGTTGAGATAAAGCCTAGAGAAGCCTCTGCCAAAATTACCTATGCTAGTGTTTTTTACCCTGACTTCTACCTCCTGTTAAGAGAGAGAAGAACTACCTCCTTGGCTCATATGAAAGATGTAGCCCTGGAAGTAGAGTCTAACGTATTGGCAGTTGACCGACTCAAAAATAAGGCTAATAGAGACAAAGGAAGGGGAAGAGTTGAAGCCTCAACCTCCAGTTCCTCTGCCTTCCCCCCTCAAATGGATGAAGTAACCAAGCTACTAAAATCACTTTCATATAGAATGGAAAGGTTGGAATTAGAGGGGAAGCAGACATACATAAATCCTCAAAATGTTGATATAAGAGGCAACTTCAGGAGGTCGAGCAACAATGCTCCTCAGATTATACAAAGAGAACCTTGGAACAGAGATAGGGATGATCAGAAAATTCAGACCCCTCTTCAAAACAACCTTGTTGCAGATGATTATGGGGAGGAGGAAGACCTTGGCCCATATATCCATTGTCTTGAATATGCATCTCCTTCTCCTCACTTAACTAAATCAACATATGAGGATTCTCTCATGGACATTCAATTAAACGAGCTGAGTAAGGGGGATAAGGCCACCGACAACCCAAATAGATACAACCTCATGTCTAAGAAGAAATATGGGAAGACTAACATCCCTAATCAGCCTCCCGGAGCAGACAAGCCCGCCAAAGACACAACAAACAGCAGCAGGGAAAAGAAAGCACTAAATCCCCCTCCAGTAGCCAAAGGTCCTATCCCAGAGGTAAAGTAAGTTATGAATCCCCCATCCTACTTTAAATTTGAGCATGAAGTTCAGAAGATTAGGATCCCGATACCCCTTTCAGAGCTAGTCAAGCATGAAGACTTTAAGCGATCCCTATCTAAATTGTTGCTACCTGAACCTTTGTATCATCCCTCAGACTCAATCAATTTGCAAGATGAGAAGCCAACATTCATCTTAGGTCCCATGGTAGAAGATAGAGATGATTCATCCCCTCCCTTCTACACATCACTGAACATACATGACAAGGTATTGCATAATTGTTTGATGGATTTAGGGGCCTCTCATAATCTCATGCCCAAAACTGTTATGGAAGAACTGGGACTAGAAATCACAAAGGCTTATCATGACTTATATTCCTTTGACTCTAGAAAAGTGTAATGTCTTGGGGTCATTAAAGATTTGGTTGTGACCTTGTTCCAGTTTCCCATGAAAAGTGTGTTCATGGACATCATGGTAGCTGATGTTCCTCCCCAGTTTGGCATGCTTTTGTAGAGATCTTGGATAAAAAGGCTTGGAGGAACATTGCAGATGGACCTCACATATGCTACCATTCCTGTATTTGGGGGGGAACATAGAAGAATGTATAGAGAAGCTTAGTTGGCCTATATCATTAGTGATGAAGCAGACCCCACCAATCACCCTATTTTTTCCCTTGATGTTGATTTGGGATCCAGCTTGTTACAACTCACTGATGCTCCTTAAGCCCATCTTGAAATCAGAAAGCAGTCCATTACCCTCTGTAAAGATTCTCCTCTGATTACCTATGTGTGGAAAATGTTCTTCGACGAAGCCTCTTCTAGAGAAGGTGTTGGAGCTAGAGTGGTCCTTGTCTCTCCTATTCAAGAAATTGTATCTCTATCATTCAAGTTAGAATTTGAAACTACCAATAATGTGGCAGAATATGAAGCTCTTATTTTGGGTTTGAAGGCTGCAAAAGACATGGGAATTGAAGAGATATCAGTGTTCGGTGATGCTGAGTTGAATGTCCAGCAGATCAGAAATATTTATTAGGCCAAACACCCTCGACTGAGATCATATAGAAATGAAGTCTGGGATCTGGTTGACGGTTTTTTCTCGGCTTTCAACATTTCATTTATTCCAAGAGAAGAGAATGTCATGGCTAACTCTTTCGCTATATCATCAAGCAATTTTAGAGTCCCTCTGCCACCTAAACTCATGTATGATGTTGAGGTAAGATATAGGCCCTCTATACCTGACAATATCAAGTATTGGAAGGTGTTCGAGGATGATCTTGAGATCATAAAATTTCTTGAGAGATGAGTTCTCTGCATTGCACATTTATGAGGATCATGATCCCGAAGGTGACCCTCACACTGATGTATTTCTAAATAAAATTGCTAATCACCACATTGTTCAGTTGCCTAGCAACCACATTCCCAGAGGACTAGTTCCATTAGAAAGATTGTTCGACGGGAACGATGTGGCAGTAAATTTTAAAGGCCCAACTAAGGATGTTGATGTAGTTGAATGCAATATTGGTACAGAGGATGATCCAAAGTTCATCAAGTTGTCAAATAGCCTATCAAGGGAGCAAAGAACCGAGTATACTGAGCTATTAAAATAATTTTCTAATGTGTTTTCCTAGACCTATGAAGACCTCAGAACATAGAACGCAACCGTCATTGAGCATAAGATCCCATTGATAGAGGAGGCAAAACCATTTAGGCATAAATTAAGACAAATAAATCCTATGTTGATGCCTATTATGGAAAGGGAGGTAAAGAAGTTGTTGGACACCCAAATCATTGTCACTCTGAGATACTCTGAATGGGTGGCCAACTTGGTCACGATAAGGAAAAAGAGCGAAGAAATCAGACTTTGTGTTGATTTCAGGAATCTGAATAGAAGCTCTAAGAAGGACAATTACCCTTTTCCAAAGATGGAACACATGTTGCAAAGGGTTTCAGGCACATCTAGGATCTCCATGATTGATGGCCTTTCTGGCTACAATCAGATCTTTGTCCTGCCTGAAGACAAAGAAAACACAACCTTCACCACTCCTTGGGGCACATTCATGTATGCCAAAATTCCCTTTGGATTGATGAACGCAGAAGCAACCTTCCAACGAGCCATGGACATCGCCTTCATTGGAGAAAGAGACAAAATTGTGGTCATCTATCTAGATGACATAACAGTCTTCTCCAAATCTGATAAATAACATTGTCAACATCTGAGAAAGGTCTTGTCGAAATGCAGAAGGTTTGGTCTCTCCCTAAATCCCAAGAAGTCTTTATTTTCCATGTAGGAAGGAAAATTGTTGGGACACATCGTATCAGTTGAGGGGGTCAAGAACAATTCAAGCAGGGTGGAAGCTATTCAAACCTTGTCACTTCCCAGATCCAAGAAGGAAGTTCAGTCCTTCCTGGGCAAAATCAATTTTCTGATAAGATTAATTGTTCCAAATTTTTTTGAACTGGTGAAGCATATCACATCCATGCTCAGGAAGGGGAACGAAGTAAAATGGACTGTCAAATCCAGAGAATCCTTCAATCAAATTAAAAAGGCACTGGCTGAAGCACCTGTGCTAGTCAGTCCTGATTATTCCAAGGATTTTCTAATTTTTTCCTTTGCTTCATTTGATACAGTGGTCGTTGTCTTACTACAAAAGAATGATGCAGGTCTTGAGCAGCCTATTTCCTTTTTCAGTAGAGCACTAAGAGAGGCAGAGGTCATATATGACATCATGGAGAAGAAGGCCTATGCCTTGGTGAAAACTCTTAAAGCTTTCAGAGTCTATGTTCTGCATTCAAAAATCATTGCATATGTTCCTTCATCTTCTGTGAAGGACATTCTCATTCAGCCTGACATAGACGACAAAAGGTGCAAGTGGATTGCCAGAATCCTTGAATTTGATCTAGAAATAAAACCAACCAAGCTAGTTAAAGGTCAGGGTTTAGCCAAGCTGTTGGCTGAATATAATTGTAAAGCTTTGGAGGTTAACTACATCAACGCTCATTCAGAAAATCATCAGGCTAAAGTGTCTGATAAAGGCCCTCAAGAGAACCCTCCATTGGCAGAATGTGCTTGGTACAAAGACATTATATATTTTCTGCAAGAGTTAAGGCCCCCTGATGATGTGGGAAAAAGCAAGGCGAGAGCTTTAAAGCTCAAAGCGATTAGATATTGCCTTATCGACTAGGTCTTGTATTGGAAAAACCCTTTGGGTGTTCTTCTGAGATGTTTAGACCCACAGGAGGCCCAAAAGATTATTTTTTATTTTCATGACAGCATGTGTGGGGGGCATCATTTCTGGAGAACCACAGCCTACAAGATTCTCAGGGCTGGGTACTTCTAGCCTACTCTATTCACTGATGTCTGTGCAAAGATCAGGGCTTGCATCGAATGCCAGAAATTCTCTGGGAAGTAGCAAATCAAGGCTCTATCATTGAAGCCTGTGGCAGCTACAGAACCCTTTCAGCAGTGGAGATTCATCCTCCTTCGAGTGGTCAACATAGATGGATCTTGACTGCCATCGATTACTTCACCAAATGGATAGAAGTTGTCCCCATAAGGAGTGCTTCTCACAAAGTAATCATTGGTTTTCTTGAAGATATTATAGCAAGGTTTGGTTGTCCAAAAAGGACCATCACTAATAATGTTGCATCCTTCAAGGTCGAGCCATTAATCTAGTTTTGTGAGCGGTTTGGAATTTCATTGATTCACTCAACCCCCTACTACCCCCAAGGGAATGGACTGGCAGAATCCTCTAACAATATCCTTATAAAGATTATCAAAAGGTTGTTAGATGACAACAAGAAAGCATGGGATTCAAAGCTCAAGTTTTCTCTATGGGTTGATAGAGTGACAACAAAGAGGTCTCTTGGAGCCTCTCCTTTTCAACTTGTGTATGGAGTTGAGGCCATTTTTCCTTCTTAGCTCGCCTTGTCGGTGGAAAAATTCTTCCAAGACTACCAAGGAGAACCTGATGACATGGTCAGGAGAATATTACAACAGGCAGAAGTGCAGGAAACCAGAGAAAAGTTGTTGGATAGGGCACATGACCATCAGCAGAAGATCAAGCAATTGTTTGACAAGAAGAGAAGACAAAAAGGTTTCCAGCTAGGATATCTAGTACTCAAATGGGATGAACCCAAACAGGACAAGGGAAAGCATGGTAAATTTTAAGCCCTTTGGATTGGACCCTTCAAAATTTCTGAGACACTTTCAAATAATACTTACAGGTTGCAGAATTTGGAGGGTAACACAGTTTTTGGAAGCCCTGTAAATGGGCACTTCCTGAAAAAGTTTTTTGTTTAAAGCTGCATTCGAATTCCTACCATTGTAAATATCGTTCTTGTTTTATGTTTATTTTTTTTTTAATAGGAGACTTCATAACCCATAGCTAAGACACTGGAACTACTTGTTCTTGGCAGCTCGCAGGGAGCATGCCATCCCCTATGGAGCCAAATGTTATCACATAATCTTGTCAAAGCCTTAGGAGTTTGTGGTTTCTACCTAAGTCTGTATTTTTTCCTGTCTCTCCTCCTTTTTCAGACCCAATCGTAAGTTTTTTCCTTTCGGCTTATAGTTTTCTTCTTTTCTCTGCCTGATAGGTGTTGGCCCTAAGTATTTCTGTTTTTTTCTTAGGTCGATCACTTCTATCTCCTTGTCTCTGTTGTTGATCCTTTTGCATTCCCTAGACCTCAGCCAATCATCCAAGTATTTGTTTACAGAGGCCGCAGCCACAAGCACAAACGCATCATTTAAAGTGGTATGATATCGACTTGAATCAAGCGAGCGAGCAAGTTCAGTTTGGCGGAGGAAATTTCATTTCGAAGTTCAGAGATCAACAGCAAGTTATAAGTGCAGGAATCGAGAATTCAGAAAGTTGTTGAAGTTGCTTGTCAAAGATCCGAATCCCTGAAACCCAAAATCAACAAGAGTCGTCTGATCCAGCAGGATGTGTGGCACCAGATCTGAGCCGCAGAGAAAGTCATTTCAAGGAAACTCAAGTGAGAGGTCCCGATATCCCGAGTCCCGAAATGTCGATGGCCCAAGTTCCCGAAATGATGATATCCATCTGGGTTGTCTGATCAAAGGGGACATGTGGCATCTAATCCAAGACATTGGGATTTCGCGACTCGGGGGTTTGAGCATGGAGCATAGGGTGAGTTCACGAAATGTGAAATCACAACGTGCCTGAGAGTTGGGCCCACGATCATATCCCGAGGTCATATGGAAGCAGGGCCATAAAGAGGGGTAGGCGCCTATTAAGCAGTGGGCAGCTAAGGCTGCTCGAAGAGATTATCCTGGTTGTTAGTTTCAAAGAAAATCCGACCATTGATCCAAAGGGGCAGTTTCGTGATTTCGAGCATCGAGATTTTGAAATCAAAGGGAGCGAAAACTCTCGAAATGTGAAAGCCCGAATATTCATATGGGATAAGCACGGGGCCATGGCCCAAGGTCGCGTGGGCAAAAGAAAAAGAGTTGCACAAAATATCAAAGCACCCGAGTTGGTCACAGAGAAATATATGCGTGGCCTCAAGGCACCAGAATTGACTCGAAGGAGTTGTGAGCTCACTTGGAACATTCATGGGTGTCAGGCCTCACCCTGATCCCGATGAAAGTAGTTAATGAAGTGGGGAAGGTGGTTGAAACCTCGTTTCACCACATAAATGGAAAGCATGGAAAATATGGTCGTGGAGGGAAAACTGTCAGCCGAAAGTTCCCCTTCCATGGATTTTCTTGTAAATCCCATACTGATATGATCTTGTGTCTGACAAGAGAATGCAAGTGCAATCTGACAGAGGAAAATGCAGACGCCAAGCCTTAAATGCAATAACCAAAACTCGTTCTGAAGAGAGCTAGTAGTTCTGAGTATAAATAGTTAGTTTTGATATTTTGTCATGGTCGATGGTAGAGAAGAGCTCCCGATTTGTAAATTTTTAATGAACACTCTGGTTCTCTGGTTATACTTTGTAATCTTATATTTCTTTTTTAATGACAGACAACTTTCTTGCTCCCTCTTGTTTTCCTTTGATACTGAAAGAGTTTATGATTGACTGATTCACTTGAATTATTGTGACTACATTATGATGAAAGTTTGATCATACTGTTGTTATAATTTCTTTCATTTCCTTTGAGACTTGAATTCGAAAAGATCTTGTGTCTAAGTTTTTCCTCTTAGGTTGTTGGAAGACCTAATGTCTTCGGCAGACCTCTACATTTTCTCGCCAAATTCTTCCTCCTACTCACCTTTACTACAACCTACTGACTAAAATTAAACCAAGACCTCACCTGCTTGTCCATATCAGTCCATTTTTTCTGAGTTAAGACAATATTTTCTTGAGACTGCGCCCATTTGACCCTCGTATAACCAACCTGTGACATAAAACTGATGGGTATTGGGCTTACCTCTGTCGCAATCCAGAGGTGACTTTTGGTTCTAACACTTCTTGGACCTGGAAAATTTCTCATCTTCACCTTCATGCTTGAAGACCAACTGAAACAAAGCAAGAACTCAGTTTCTCCCTGGTTACTCCCTTTGCTAACATGTCTACAAGATTTCTGGCTAGTGTGTATCTTTTCCAACTTCAAATGTCCATCTTCCAAGACAGATCGTTGAGTTCTTTGCAAGATGAATGACACTCTCGCTATCACAGTACAACCTATTATTCTCTTGCTTCTTTCCCAATTCCTCCATAAACCTTTATAACAAAATCATCTCTTTACTAGCCTCTGTAGCAGCAACATACTCTGCCTTTGTTGTTGAAAGTGCAACAACCTTTTGCAGTTTTGAAATCCAACTTATTGTTGTTCCACCTACAGTAAAAAATACCCTTTGGTTCTCCTCCTGCTATATTTAGCACATGCCATATCTGATTCAACATATCCATGTAGAACAGCGTCTGAACCTCCAAAACATAATGCATGAGTAGAAGTACCTCTCAAATAACTGAGAATCCACTTTACTACCTCTCAATGTTCTTTACCTAGATTGTTCATATACCTTCTCACGAATCCCATTGCATGTGCAATATGCGCTCTTGTGCAAACCATTGCATACATCAAGCTGCCAATTGTCGATGAATAAGGGACCATGGACATGTATTTTATCTCCTCTTGTGTTTTGGGACACATTTATGTAGTTAATTTGAAATGGCTAGCCAAAGGTGCACTAAATGGTTTTTCATTTTGCATTCTAAACTTCTCCAACACCTTCTCTATGTACTCACCCTAAGAAAATGTCAATTTGTGATTTTTCTTGTCTCTTGTTATTCTCATACCAAGGATTTTCTTTGCAACACTCAAATACTTCATCGCAAATGAATTAGTTAATTTATTCTTAAGCACATTTATATCCTGCATATTACAATAGAAAGATAATATAGCTTCCATTTTCTATCTTTTTAAAATAAACACAATGATCAAAATGACATCTACTATAACCTTGTTCTGTCATAAACCTATCAAACTTCAAATACCACTTCCTTAGAGCTTGTTTTAGGCCATAGAAACTCTTCTTCAACTTGCATACCAAATTTTCCTTCCCTTTGACCTGATACCCCCGTGGTTGCTGCATATAAATATCTTCCTCCAAATCCCCATGGAAAAAGTCGGTTTTTCATCTAACTTCTCAAGATGTAAATCTTCTACTTACACAAGACTTAAAATAGTCCTAATTGAAGTCATTTTAACAACAAGAGAAAATATTTCATCAAAATCTATACCTTTCTTTTGTGCAAACCCCTTTACAACAAGTCTAGCCTTGTACCACTTTTTTCCTCCATCTTCTTCCTTCAACTTGTAAACTCATTTATTCTCCAATACTCTTTTTTCCTACAAGCAACTGAACCAAATCAAAAGTCGGGTTATTTACTAGGGAATCCATTTCCTCTTTCATTTCCTTCTCCCACTTATTTTTAGTGTCGACCTGCATTGCCTCTTTATAAAATTTTGGTTCACCAGAATCAGTCAACAATAAATAATACAATGAAAGAGAGTATCGTTCAGGGGTTCTACTTAACTTGATAGATATTCTAACAACACTTGTAGGAGTTTGAGGTACATGTTGCTCCTATTGTTGTACATTTTTATTTTCTGGTACCTTTGGAATTTGTTTTTCAGTGATCTCATCAAGCACTATCTATTCTGGTTTTACTTTTCCATGTTTCTTTCCCTGCAACTGATCTTTGTGCATGACCTTCTCATTGAATATGACATATCTACTTCTAATGATTTTGTGATTTTCATAATCCCATAAGCGATAACCAAAATCATTAACATTGTATCCAATAAAGGTACACTTCTTGGATTTTGCCTCAAACTTTGTTCTATTTTCTTTATCAAGATGGACAAATGCTTCACAACCGAAAGTCTTCAAAAAGAATAGTTTACCTTTTTACATATCCATGCCTCGTCTGGAATTATACCATCCAAATAGATTGAAGGTCCTATGTTTATTAATTAAACAACAATATCTATACCATCTGCCCAGAAATGTAAGGGGAAACCAGCATGCAGTCTCATACTCCTTGCACGCTCCATGATTGTCATGTTCATCCTTTCTGACACACCATTTTCTTGTGGTGTTCCTGGAATTGTCTTTTCTCTACGAATCCCATGGTATGAATAGTAATCATCAAACTCCTTGCTTCAATATTCACATCCATTGTTTGTTCTGATATACTTCAACATTTTTTCTGTCTTATTCTCAACCAAAGCTTTCAATTTCTTAAAAGTATCAAAAACATCAAATTTTTGTTGAATGCTATAAACCCAAGTTTTTCTAGTTGCATCATCAATAAAAGTAACATAATAACGAGAACCACCAAGAGATGATACCTAAGTTGGTCCCCATACATATGTATGCACAAGCTCTAACCTTTCACTCTTGTTTTGTTTTTCGACTCTAAGAAATCTGACTCTCTTATGTTTTCCATAAACGCAATGCTCACAGAAATCCAAATCAATTTTTTTAAGATCTGGAAACAAATTTCTTTTGTGAAGTATCTGCATCCCCTTCTCACTCATGTGTCCAAGCCTATGATGCCACAGTGTTGTATCCACTCCTGTAAAAGCTAAAGAGATAGAAGAGTCGGTATTACCAGTACATAAATACAATGTACCTACCTTCTCTCATTTTGCTATCACCAGTGATCCTTTGATGACCTTCCACACCTTATATATAAATATGGATATACAACCTTCACTTTCCAAATTCCCTATTGAAATTAGATTTTTCCTTAGATCTAGAACATGTCTTACCTCTTTGAAAAACCGTTGGTTTCCATTCTTTTTCTTTATTTTTACTTTTCCCATTCCAACAATTTTTCATGGTGTATCATCACCCGAATGAACTTGTCCAAAATCACCTTGAACATAATCTAGAAAATGTTTCCTATGGGGTGTGGCATGAAATGAATCCCTTGAAGCTACTACACAAGACTCAAAAATATTATCTACAGAAAGAATCAAAACATCTTGTAACACATCACATGTTACATTTGCTTCCTGATTTTTCTCATGTTGTTCATCTCTTTGTTTCTTTGGAGCTTTGCAGTCTTTCTTCAGATATCCTTTCTTCCCACAATTCCAACACTCTATCTTTCCCAGTCTAGATTTGGATCTGCCCTTCCTAGAATTCCCACAGTTCCCTGAACCCTTTCCTCTATCCTTTTGTCATCCCCTATTCTCCATGTTTAATGCATTACCTGATGTCTCACCTGTGCTTTTCCGTCGCATTTCCTCGCTAAGGATAACACCAACAAAATCATCAAATTTTAAAGTGTTTGAGCCATAGACATAGTTACTTACATCCATGACCAAGCCGTTCCAACTTTATGGAAATGAGCACAAGATTAGAAGAGCCTTGATATCATCATCAAAGTCCACTTTTACTGAACTTAGTTGATTAGTAACCATATTAAATTCATTTAAATGATCTGCAACATACCCACCTTCTGACATCTTCATATCAAATAATCTCTTCATTAGAAATACCTTATTAGACGTCGAGGGTTTTTCATATAGTTTAGCCAATGCGTCCATCAGCTCCTTCATTGTCTTTTCTTTTGAAATATTGAAAGCCATTGATGTTGGCAAGCTCAATCGTATCGTTCCTAGTGTCTTTCTATCAATAACCTCCCATTCTTCATCCTTCATGGCCATTAGCTTCTTTTCTATTCCACCCAATAGGAATAGATCCTTCTGATATAAATAATCTGCCATCTACATCCTTCCATAACTAGTAGTTTTTGTCGTTAAATTTCTCGACCCTAAACTTTCCATCTTCCTCCATTTCTCCCACTCGAACTAGGAACCCTCTTTTCCTGCAAATTACATTTCGCTCTGATACCAGTTGTTAGAAAAACAGGATCGTGGAGAAATAAAATTAAAAAAAAATGCGGAAATAAAACACAGAAGATACACCATACAATAGAGACACATATATATGTGTGATTCACCCAGTGTGGGCTATGTCCACCAAAGCAATTGCCAGGTCCTTCCTTTATATTGTCCAGCAAATGAAGGGATACAACCTACAACACACCCGTTGTAAATTCCTCTTATTTCTCTCATAGTCTCCTCTCTCAGAATACAATATTCGCAATGATTCGTAGCCGCAATACATTTCCCTCATAAAAGAGGGTTTCCTTCTAGGGAGAAAAAACCCTAACATAACTTCTATCATCAAATATGCGACCTTATAATGAATGGTCCATATTTACAATGAAATTATAATATACATTTACAAGGCAATTTTCCCTTTGGGGGCTTCACCCCCGAACCCCCACCAAGGGTTCACTTGCCCCCAGACCCCACAAGGGGGGCAAGCCCCCCCTGCAACCCCCCTGCATAGAGGGGTGTACAATATTTCGAGGTGTATAGTATACATGGAGTATAAACATGGCTGAAAACAAAGACCTATGAATCAGGAAGATAATCAAGCTCCACAACCAACAGGCTAGGATGAAGCAGCAAGCATATCAACATTGAAGTGAAAGACAATTTTAGGATGGTGATTGGGTATTTTTGAGACTACAAACTTATAAGCAATCTACTCTCAAACAAAAGAAGAATTATAAACTGGATTCAAAATTTTATGGACCCTACAAGATTCTTCACAGGATTGGAGAAATGGATTATGAATTAGATTTTCCTTCTTCTCGCATTCATAAGGATTTTCATGTATCTTGCCTAAAAACGGTTATGGGACAAACTATACCCATGCAGACAAAACTTCCAAAATTACATGAAGAAGGGAAGTTAATTTTTGAACTGAAAAAAGTTATAGGTCAAGGTTCTCTCTCTTCATAATAAAACCATTATGGAGTACCTAAACAAGTGGAAGAATATGCCTCCAGAAAAAGCTACATGGGAAAATGAGCAATTGATGAAGAAATGCCCTTGACTACAAGCTTTGAGGGAAAATCTTTTTTAAATAGGGGGGCTATGATAAGGCCCTAACCCTTATTCATTATTAGTGTATTAGTTATTGTTAGGTTGGTTTAGTGGTAGGTTACATCATGCTCAATTTATCTCCTATTTATAATAAAGGAGATTCATGTGTATATGCATCTTGTCTTATGCATTAGATATATTGTAAAGGGAGGTTTCCCCCTTGAAGTGGTTTCTTATTCATTGACTCTCTATAATTCTAAAGGTGTGGAGTTGTTTATTCTTTCTATTTTTATGTTATTTGGGGAATTTGTTTCATAGCAATTACAAGCTTTGGAACTCAGTAGCAAAGAATACCATTTACAGTTGAGATGTAGTATTTAGAGAGATTAAAATTGTTCTTAAACATCAAGTCCAAGAAAGGGAAGAAGAACTAGAGACAATATATTTTGAGTTGGAGGGCGAAGAAACAGACTCAACAGAAGAATATGAAAAAGAAGAGGAATAACGTCAGACTCTTTTCTTTAGGAGATCAATTCGAGAAAGGTTCTCCCCACCTAATTTTATTTTAGTTTTGTTCTATCTATCACTGATCATGAAACTAGAAATATTAGGGAGGCTATGGATTTAGAGGATAGGAAACTATGGAAGAAGACCATGGTCGAAGAAATTGATGCCTCGGATAAAAATGAGGATTGGGATCTAGTTGAGTTGCAAGATGGAAGAAAACCTATTGGTGGAGAATGGGTGTTCAAAGAGAAGTTGAATGCAGAAGGTAAAGTGGAGAAGTCCAAAGCTTGCCCAGTAGCAAAGGGATATTCCCAAGTGGAGGAAATTGATTTTGGTGAATTTTTTCCTCTTGTTTCTAAATTAATTTCTATTATATTTCTTTTGTCTATTATTGTTGTTATTTTATATTAAAGTAGAACATATAAATGTGAATAAAACATTCCAACATGGATTTTGGAGAAGAAATCTCCATGAAACAACCAAAAAACATTCAATGAAGGGAAAGAAGGAGATGGTTTGCATATGAAAAATGATATATGGATTAAAATAATATCTAAGAATGTGGTATCAAAATTTTGATACTTATATATCAGGAATTGGTTTTTCAAGAAGAAAACATGATCATTGCA
>WSFP011498339.1:0-14106 GCA_009831015.1 Picea engelmannii
ATGTGGTTGGTGGAGTTACACCAGTTTAAAATACAAGTGTTAAGTTTGTGCTTAATTTATATGTGATGCATGTCTGTGTTTTGAAATGTTATCATGTATTCCGTTGCAAGTTTGAATTGTTGTTAATGTTGTTTAAGTTTGTAAAACAACAATAAATCCATGATAAATGTCTTATTTTGATTTAATATGCATCTGGTATATATAAGTATAAGTGTGTTATGCATAGTAGTGTTTCCCGGCCAGTGGGTTGACGGTCGGAGACGTTACAGAATGGAATAGATCCATTACTTGGAGCATATTATCTCGAAGGATGGGATAGCTATAGATTCTGAGAATATTGAGGCCATCAGAGAATGGTCAATGCCAAATAACGTGATGGAAGTCAAATACTTTATGGGTCTAGTTGGTTATTACAAAAGGTTTATCGCAGGATTCTTGAGAATAACTCACCCTATCACTTCTTTGCAAAGGAAGGAGAAGAAGTTTCTGTGGACAAAGGATTGTGAGAGAAACTTCCAACAATTGAAGCAATTGTTAACCAGTGCTCCAATCTTAAGGATTGTAGACCCAAATGAAGATTTTGTGGTATTCACTGATGCATGCAAAGAAGGACTGGGAGGAATGCTCGGTCAGAATGGATTCGTAATTTGTTATGAATCCAGAAATTTGAAAGAGCATGAAAGGAACTACACAACTCATGATTTGGAGTTGGCAACCATCGTTCACGCTCTGAGGAAATGGAGACATTACCTCATGGGAAGGAGGTTTGATTTGAGAACAGACCATAACAGTCTGAAGTATTTGTTTGATCAACCAACCTTGAATGCTAGGTAGAGTAGGTGGCTAGAGTTTCTCTATGAATACGATTTTGATATCAAACATATCAAAGGGAAAGATAATAAAGTGGTTGATGCACTCATAATAAGAGTACATGAATTTCATTCTACAACCATTAGCATGTACCAAACTAATATAAAGGGAAGAATTTTGGAAGCTGAAAATGCAGATTTGTAGTACAGGGTCTGGTAGCAAAGCTATAGCAAGGTGAGAGGCCACAAAAAGTGGAAAATTATAAACTAGAAACCAATGGAACACTTCTGTACAAAAGAATAATTTATGTACCTATTGTCCAGGACTTGAAACACATGATTTTGCATGAAATGCATATTGTCCCTTATGCAGGGCACCCTGGATATTAGAAAACCATGGTAGCAGTCAAGAGCCATTATTTTTGGCTAGGTATGAAGAAAGAGATTGCATAATACATCGCCAGATGTATGGAATGGTAAAAGGTTAAAGCTGAGCACCAACACCCATCAGGGTTGTTGCAACCTTTACCCATTCCTGAGTGGAAATAGGAAGTAGTAATGATGGATTTCATAATCAGATTGCCCAGAACATGCAAGCGACATGATTCCATCATGGTAGTGGTGGACAAGATTATGAAAGTTGCCCATTTTATTCCACTAAAGACTACTGACAAGGAAGCGGATGTTGCTGACATTTTTATGAGCGAAGTAGCACAATTGCATGGTATTCCTAAGACAATTGTGTCTCACACAGACCCAAAATTTACCTCAAATTTATGGAAGGGGTTATTCAAGGGATTCCGAACGAAGCTAAATTTCATTACATCCTACCATCCTGAGTTGAATGGGCAGATAGATTGGGTGAATCGAATGATAGAAGACATACTGAGAATGTATGTGATGGAAAAACCATCGAAATGGGAAGACTACCTACACTTGGTAAAATTTGCCTACAACAATGGGTATCAAGCATCATTGAAGATGAGCCCATTTGAATCACTTTATGGTAGAAAGTGAAATGCGCTAGTAAGCTGGGATAATCCAGCTGATAGAGTAGTGGTTGGGCCAAAGTTGCTCAAGGAAATGGAAGGTCAAGTGCTAAAAATTAAGCAGAATTTGAAAGTTGTCGAAGATAGGGAGAAGAATTATGCTGATAAGAACATAACCCACAGATAATTTAAAGTGGGTGATCGTGTTTTTCTGAAAGTAAAAGCTAACATAAGTTCCCTGAATCTGGGAAACTGCGCCAAGTTGGTAGCCATATTTTGTGGGCCATTTGAAATCCTAGAAAGGATTGGGCCAATAGCATATATGATTGCATTACCTGCATCCATGACTATACATAATGTGTTTCATGTTTCATTTCTTAAGAAATATATACCTGATGCTAATCATGTAATTGATTAGAATGTGATTCAGGTGGAACAAGAAGGTGTCCTGCAAGTGCATCCTGTGCGCATATTGGACTGGAAAAGAAAACACCTCTGGAATCAAGCCATGGGGCTTGTAAAGGTCCAATGGACCTGGTACGGTCTTGAGGGCATGACATGGGAGCATGAGGATGCTATGCGGGCATAATACACCCATCTTTTTGAATATTTTGGAAATCTTCCTGATACTATGTGAAAGTTGCACTGAGGACAGCGCAAAAATAAGGGGAGGGGATTGTAATATCCCCAAGAACGAGCCTTTTTGTAATCATGTTTATGAATTGTAAATCATGTTTTGTAGGTTGGTGAGCAGAGTATTGATAAGATGGTAAGGCTTATGAGTTTATTAGGCCAGAGAGCCTAAGTGTTAAGGCCATGAGCCTGTTTTTGTATATGTAATTATGCAGCACATTAATAAAAATATGAACATCACTGTGTGCAGATCGACCATGAAGAAAGAGTAATGGGGGACTAAGCTTCCACAGAGTGGGTAAGGGAATGGGGGATGAAAAGTGGAAATAAAGGATAAGTGTTGGGCCTAGGGGCTAAGCTAGGGGGCTTACCTCCAAAAATGGATAATGATTTTTTATTATTATTTCCAAAAAGATAAAGTGGACAATTTTGAGTGTTGTCCTAAGTTCCTAGAGAGGAACACATGCTGATGGAGCGCATGCAGCTTCATGGGTGACATGGGTCGGCCCAGGAACATGCAGTTAAAAGCTGCAAAAGTTAGCCATGGAGTGGGTTTGCTCCTCATTATGTCATCCTTTGTGTCCAATTTCAGATACCCTCACGCAACTCTAAAAACTAGAAAATTGAGTTGTCTTCCTGAAAACTGAAACATCCTTCGTCTAATCCCATTTTTGGTCTGTGTCTGTCCTTGGAATACCTATACACCATTAAGAGAGATGTTCAGGAGGGGAAAGTCGACCTGTGAGTTCATGAACCCAGTCTATCTGCCATTGCAGAGCCAAATCTGTACCTGAACTGTCTGTGGGTTTCTCCTTTCTGTTTTCCCGAGTGGGATTGTGTTGTGGTTATTCTCACCGTGCGAGAATTCAGTCAAAAGTGGTTGAAGAATTGGGTTTTCAGGACCATGGTTGAAGAGGCAGGTTGTTAGGTTTGTGAGAAACTCTTTCCAAGTGAGAGAGTCTACTAGGAAGTGGTTCCTCCCATAGAGAGTCCAACACCAGCTGCAAAGCTCTGAGAGTTCCTGATCTGGCTTGTTGTCGAGACCCAGAGAGGGAGGTGAAGCACCGATGGACTATGCTTGTGAAGGTGTATACTCCTAGGTGGAGCAGGCATGTGGGGAATGAGAGTCCATGAGTAGTGGGCATAAGAAGGATCCTAGAGAGAATCCTTTCAGTTGCTCTGTGAAGTTTACCATGTAACCTCAGCCTAGTCTCGGATTCCCTTGCCTTGCGTGGAGCTTAGTCCTAGCTCAGGGGTGACCCACTGATGAGTGTGACGAGAAGCATGGTCTAAGGCTGGGAGGTTCGTGGAAGGTTTGCACGTGGTTGGTGGAGTTACGCCATTTTAAAAGATAAGTGCTAATTTTGTACTTAATTTATATGTGATGCATGTCTGTGTCTTGAAATGTTATCATGTATTTCATTGCACATTTGAATTGTTGTTAATGCTATTTAAGTCTGTAAAAAAATAGTAAATCCATGCTAAATGTCTTATTTTGATTTAATATACATATGATATATATATATAAGTATAAGTGTGTTCCACGCAGTAGCATTTCCCGACCAATGGGTTGACGACTAGAGACGTTACAAAAATGGAAACTTTAGCATAGACTAGGCTCACCTTTGGTTGCCATTAAAGGGACACACAAACATGATTAGGATCAATAGGGAAAGGTATCTCAAACATAATGTCACCGATTTAGAAGACCTCAATGAACCCTCATCAACAAATTTCCCCATGCTAGGCAACTACTCCTGCGATTCTGATTTCGATAATTTTTCTCATCTCTCATCTCATGTTCCTCTTACTAAAAACTTTGAAATGAATTTTCAAAAAAATGTACCGAAAGTGGCGGAAGAAACCCTCTTCTGTCAAGAGCCTTTGTTGGAAACCTAGACAAAATAAGGGGAGAGGAATAAGTTAGTAGGCATGGAGAAGCTGATGATTCTCACTAGAAAGTATGGACCTTGTACTTTGATGGGTCTAAATCGAAAGAAGGGTCTGGAGCAAGGTGTATCCTCATTGATCCGAAGGGGAAACAAAATTTCCTGTCCTACAAACTAAAATTTGAATGCACTAATAACACCATCGATTATGAATATTTAGTGCAAGGGATAAAGAAATCCATAGACTTAAACGTTAAAGAACTAAAGGTTTTCAGGACTCTGAAATCATTGTTAGGAAAGTAAGGAATACTATACATTGCAACTCTCCCCACCTGAGGAATTATCAATAGGAAGTGTGCAGGCTAATAGAACATTTTGCGCTTTCAACATTACAGCGATCCGCATAACAAAAAACACTTTTTCCGATTCCCTGGCCACTGTTGCCTCGAGGCTATCCTCTTTAGAACACTATGAAGCTTCCCGATTCACTGTGGAACTTCTCTACAAACCATCGATGCCCAACAATATTTCTAATTGGAAGGTATTTGAAGGATATGAAAAAATCATAAACTTCATAACCAATCAGGAAAATTTTAAAGACATGGCTATTGACAATGAAATATTCTAAGAGAAACTAGTAGAAATCGATCCCCATCAGAAAAGAGGTGAAACAAATCACTTGACTGACAAACCAAGGTTTCACATGATACCGAAAGGGGTAGCCAATTTGGAGAACCTCTTTAACTTAAGAGAAAGATTCAAAGGGTCAATAAACATAAAGACAGGGAGTTCTTGTCCCATGTATGCGACTATAAATCTAGGAACCCCGGAGAACCCTAAGAATATAAATCTTGGCAAGACAATATCTAAAGAATAAAGGAAATCCTATCTCAAACTTTTAAGTTAATATCAAGATGTTTTTGCGTGGTTCTACCGAGATATGAAAACTTATGATACTTGAATTATCCAACACACAATCCAGTTAAAACCTAGAGTAAAACCCTTCCAACAGAGGCTCTAGAAGTACCACCCATCTCTGGAACCCCTCATGTGTCAGGAGTTAAAGAAATTACTAGATGCTAAAATCATCTTTTAGGTTAGACACTCTTCTTGGGTAGAAAATTTGGTTCATGTTAGGAAAAAGTCTGGGGAGATCCGCGTGTGTGTGGATTTCATAAACCTCAACAGAGCATCTGAAAAGGAAAACTACCTAGTCCCACCGATGGAACTACTCTTACAGACCGTGTCTGATTCTGATATTTTCTCCTTGCTGGATGATTTTTCAGGTTACAACCAAGTTCTAGTTTCAGAGGAAAACCAATTGAAAACTACCTTCCGAACCAAATGGGGAACCTTTTCTTATAAACGCATGCCCTTTGGGTTAATCAATGACGGGGAAACCTTCCAAAGAGCCATGTATGTATCTTTTTTGGGACTAATCAACAAATGTGTAGTAGTTTATTTGGACGACGTGACTGTGTATTCAAAGAATAGAGAAGATGACATCCAACACCTAACCCAAATTTTTGAAAGGTGTAGGAAATACAATATATCTTTAAACCCTAAGAAAAATATCTTTGGTGTCGAGGAAGGGAAACTACTAGGTCATATTATATCTCAAGCATGAATTCACATAGAGCCAGAATGAATTAGGGAAATATCTCAACTTCCCTTACCCCACAAAAAAAGGCTATGTAATCCTTCTTTGGGAAAATCAATTTTGTGAGGAAGTTCACTCCCAATTTTGCTGAAACTATCAAACCCTTCCAAAAAATGATCCCCAAAGATGCTGAATTTAAGTGGGATGATGAACAAAAAAGTTATTTCAACAATATTAAGACTGCAATATCTCAAGCTCTAGTGTTGCGAAGTCTCGACTTTAGCAGAGATTGTTTCCTCTATACTTTTTCCTTCGACCAATTGTTAGCCGCAGTATTGACTCAGAAGTATGACGACACCAATTAGGCATCGGTCTCATTTATGAGCACTAATATCCAAGGGGCTGAACTAAATTACCTTGCTATAGACAAACAGTCTTATGCGATGTACAAGGCAGTAAAACATTTCAGATCTTACATCCTAAAAAACCACACCAAATTCATTTGTCTCATCCTACAGTACGATCCCTATTCACTCAACATGATATGGGGGAAAGAAGATGAAATTGGATGGCAGTGGTCCAAGAATTTGATCTAGATATAAAACCTACCAAATTGGTTAAGGGACAAGGATTGGGTAAACTGGTCGTTGAATCCCAGGACCAAGTAAATGAAGACCTCAGGTGGGAGAATGAATTGGCGTTATGGTGTAGTGAAGCTTTATATGTTCCCCCAGGGCATGATTCTTGGTATGGGAAAGTAAATGATCTCCTTTATCACGAGACTTTCCCAGAAAACCTAAACCCTAAGGAAAGGAGAGATCTCAGACTAAAATCAACACAATATTGCCTCATAAATTTGGTCCTCTTATGCGTTAATTATGATGGGGTACTTTTAATATGTCTCAAATATGAAGACATAGACAAGGTTCTGAAGGAGCTCCACGATGATCCCATAGGTGGACACTTTGCAGGGAATACCACCGCTCATAAGATACTGAGAGACGATTATTATTGGCCTACTCTATTTAGAGACGCTCACACATACACTAGAAATTGTAAAACTTGTCAAATGAGCGTGGGGAGGGGAAAGAGAAAAGTTGTCCCACTCCAACCTATGGCCATCTCCAGACAATTTGAGCAATGGGGGTTAGATGTCATAGGATAAATTAAACCAAGTTCTTCAAAAAAAACATAGATACATATTGACTGCTACGGACTATTTCATGAAATGGGCAGAGGCCATCCCTTTGACTCATGTAAACGAAAGGGTGGTAATCCAATTCATAGAACAACAAATGATCACAAGGTTTGGTATGCTTTTCGTTCTTATTTTTTGTTATGTCGCTTACTTTTCTTCCACCCTATTAACAGATTTTTCTCTAGACAAAGGAATCATAATCAGATACTCTGCAAACTACTATCCATAGGGGAATGGAGTGGCAGAATCAACCAATAAGAACCTAGTGAGGATATTGAAGAAAATAGTTGCAGACAATCAGAGGAATTGGCATAGTTCACTTCATAATGCCTTATGGGCCGATAGAGTTGTTGATTATTTGGGTTGGTTGTCATTGATGTCAACCCTTGAAGAAATTTTGGTAGCGAATTTTGGTAGCAAAAAGGTTTGGGTAATGGACCCAAGTTTGTTTGATGTGTAATGGCATGAGTTTTAATATATTTGAAGGTAAGAATATTCTATATGGATAGTACATGTCAATCCATTTCCAGTGGTATGTGGAACGTCACATAACTCCTCACAGTTAGAGAGTTATGGCCATGTGAAGTTGGAGAACCCTCATGAGTCATCTATAGTCCCCAAAAGGTCAAAGTAAGTCAAAGTGGATATAAAATAAATTATTTAAATAATAAAGTTAATGGATAAATTACTAAGTGAACAAGTGGTTAGAAGCGGGTTAGCCCTAAAATAAGGAAAGTGGGTTAATATGGTTAGAAGGTAAATAATAAATTGAAGTGATGAGTGTACTATAAGTCAAAGTGGATACAAAAGAAATTATTTAAATAATAAAGTTAATGGAGAAATTACTAAGTGGACAAGTGGTTAGAAGTGGGTTATCCCTAAAATAAGGAAAGTGGGTTAAGATGGTTAGAAGGTAACCCCTTGAGGAAGATACATAAAAGTATACATAAGAGGCAAAGGTCTCTCATTTAATCACCTATTGAATATCATTGAATATCTATTTTGTGAAAGGTTATTTGGGCAGGTATTATTGATAGAGAAAAGTGTGGAAAAAAAGTGCGGCAGAAAAGTGCGATAGAAAAAGTGCAGTAGAAAAATCGTAGCAGAAAAGTGCGATAGAAAAAGTGCGGCAAGAAAATCGTGGCAGGAAAAGTGCGGCAGGAAAATTGTGGCAGAAAAAGTGTGGTAGAAAAAGTGTGGTAGGAAAATCGCGGCAAGAAAAGTGCGGTAGAAAATGCGTGACAAGAAAAGTGTGGTAGAAAAACCGCGACAGAAAAACCGCGGCAATTGAACGCTACAAGAAGAAAAATGTATGGTTTTCATATGTGTAGTGTTGAACTTATGAATCTGGTTGAGGGTTTTCCTTGTAAATATGTTGGATTCCCTCTTAGAAGTTTAGGGCTTGTTGTAGAATGGTTTTGAGGCAAATCTATTGAAGTATATTGTCAGTGAACTTATTTTAATTTATTGGCATATCTTGTGGTGCATTGTGAGAGACACTTGTTAGTGGTATTGGTATATGATTGACTTATGAATGATACATCCTTGAGGCTACATAAAAGTGAGGTTATGGCACATGGTTTGATGTAAGGGTTTATGGTATTTGGTTATGGATAGCATGATGTATTGCTAAAGAAAGTTTGTTGGTTATATTGGTATATATATTTGGTATATGGTTGAGGTACATGTTTGGTACATGGTTGAGACAAGTAGTTGATGAGTTGGCACATACATGAGGTGTATAGTTGATTATGTTGGTACATATTGATGAGTCACAATTTATGTGTATTTGATGGATGATTGGTACATATTTGGTGCATGGGTGATGCACTCGTAGATGGTACAGGTTGAGGTATGGGTTGGTGCATGGTTGATGCACTTTTTAATGGTACAGGTTGATTAAAGGTTGTTTGGACAGGTTTGGTTCATGGTTGATGCATTTGTTTATGGTATATATTGATGTATGGTACATGGTTGCATAGATTATTGGTACAAGTTGTTACAGGTTGATTACAGGTTGATTGGTACTAGTTTACAACAATATATCTCACATTGATAGTGTGACAATGGTTCCATCATTCTACTTCTACATCAGGGCATTTGAGCAGGGCAAGGATAGGTGGTTGTAGCCAGAGAACATAGGGGGTTGGAGCCTCCTTCTGGTTGTAGCAAGAGAATTGGGGAGTTGGAGCTTCCTTCAGGTTGTAGATTGAGAAACTAGGGGGTTGGAGCCTCCTTCTAGTTGTAGCCATAGAATTGGTGAGTTGAAGCTTCCCTCAGGTTGTAGCCTGAGAAACTAGGGGGTTGGAGCCTCCTTCCAGTTGCAGCTAGAAAACAAACGAAGTTGGTGCTTCCAATGAATGTAATTCTTAAATACATATAAGAAAAAACATTATGTGGTTTTCTCCCGCTTTGGGTTGCCACGTAAAAACACTGGTGTATTGTGTATGTGTATGATTGCCCATTTGTTCATTGTTTATTTACTTTGCAACTATTGGATGATAATGCTACATTGATATAACACTTTCATTTTGTGGTTAAAAATGATTATTTCTCTATTACTGATTCACCTCTTCCTCTCTCAATAATCCAACAATTGCTATTAGAGAAGGTTCCTTTATAAAATAGTTTAACCACTAGAAGGAGATCATGGATTACTCTAAGAATGGAGTACCAATGTTTAATGGTCAGAATGGTTTAAAGTATGAGATGTGGAGCAGAAGGACGGAATTATTTTTACAGGTACAGGGACATTATATTTGGCTATCAATTATTACAGGATATGATAGTTCAAAAAGGGTAAAGATTGCAGCCAAGAAGGAATTGAAGAAGAATAACAAAATAAAAATGGATTTTATCTGGGAAGGATTACCTAATCCAGTAAGAGAAAATGTTGGTAAATGTTCATCAACCAAAGAACTTTGGGATAACTTACATGGCATATATTCTTCACCCATCGTGGATTTAGAAAATGCCAAAGAAGATGCAGATACAAATAAAGAAGAATTATGTTCACCATGTCAAACATATTCAGAAGATGAAGAGTACATAATCACCAGAGGTATGTTGTTTTGATTTAATTGTGAAAAACACGGACATCTTGAAATATAATGTCATGAAGGAAATGAGAAAAAAAAACTAATTGAAAAGGAAGAAAATTATGAATCATAATTGATTAGTTCTTTAGATGAACTAAGAGAAGAAAACAAGTCACTCAAGAAAGAATTGATGAAACAAAAGTAAAGTGTTCACATTTTTTAAGAAGCCCAATAGGTCATCAAGAACTTAAGAACTCAGCTAGAAGAAGCCAGAAAGATCGAATAAAATATTGAATATCAAAAGCAGTATTTAGAAGCACAGAAGGAAGAAGCATAAATGATAGAGAAGATATTGACATATCATCTTAAGGAAAGAACTAACGATCTAAACTAGCTTGAGGCAGAGTTTGGTCAAGAAGAGAAAGGACTTGAAGAAGAAATAATCACATTAAAAATTCATCTTGAAGAAGTGAAAAGAATAGAAGAAGTCATGAAGTCTCAGATAATGAGGAAAGAAGAAGAAGTTGTCACATTGAGAAGTAAAATCGTCAAGCTCAACAAGAACGTTGAAGTGATAGAAGCATATACATCAATTATAGAGAATGAAGAGAAGCACTCTAGGTTGCTAGAAAAGAAGAATGAAGAAAGTATAAAGAGTTATGCAGAAGTACTCAAAGGAAGGAATCATGGTCAACCAAAATCTAAGAAAACTATTGAAGATACATCTTCAAGAATACCATCCATGTTCAAGCCACAAAGAAGCTTCAATCATGATCATGATTAGTCAAGGAAAAAATTCAGAAGGAATACACCACAAAGAAGATCATTCACTCCTAGGTATGCAAATTTGTTTTATGGTCATTTTTTTTATTGTACTAACTTTGGACATAAGGTCGCAGATTACAGGGATTATAAAAGAAATATTCAAACAAGAAATTCCTATGTGGCCCCACGTAACATTGAATGTTACAAATTTCATAACTATGGAAACATAGCTAGTGATTGTAGAAGCATGGTGAATACTTTCATGAAAGAGAACACTAATATCATATGTAATAAATTATGGATAAGAAAACACGAAGAACAGGTGAAAAAAGACTAGGTCCCAAAGATCACAAGATTGGCAATAAAACGAGATGAAGAAAATTCTACAGAGAAAAGGAAAGATGGCAGATATAGAAAGGTTTGGAAAACAATCGAAATAAAAGAAGGATAGGTAAATAAGGAATAGGTTCAAGAGATTGTTCTTTCAGGCATTGTAGTGAAAGAGGAATCCACAAATAGAAATAAAGAAGTCAGATCTCAGTGAGATGATGAATATACCAATGAAGATGATGATGAATACACATCAGAGCATGAATTGTTCTAAGCCATCCAACTTAGAGACTCCCAAGTAACATGAATATTAGACAGGGGGAGTCTATGCGATAGCTATGACAGATCAAAGAACCATCCTTCGAGCAACTTGCAGAGTTTGAATAGACAGATCCAGAGCAGTCAGTTAGCAGAAGTACAAACAATTGTAGTAGTGAATACTTCATGATAGTACAGTGATAAATGGATGAACATTATGGACAATTGTGCAGTAGAGTCTTGGAAAGTATGGACATAGATGGATTCATAAGAACACTTAGCAGGTTTGGATAGATATATGACAATGGATGAGAACATGGATTCATAGATTGGCTCAGAGAGTGGTTCAGAGACAAAGGAACATTATCATAATGAATGATAATTACACAGGAAATGGCTCGAACAATGCTAATGGAATCATAATTGAGAGATATTTTGTGGACACATGTAGTGCATACAACAATTCACATTCAAAATAGAGTAATGCTCATAAACAACAATGACAAAAATCCCTACGAGCTATGGAAAAGAATACCAGCAAATGTGAATCACTTCAGATTATTTGGAAGCAAATGCTACATCAAAAGAGAATATGGCAGAATGGGAAAGTTTTACTCTCGTGTGGACAAATGAGTACTTGTTGGTTACTCAAGTACAAGGAAAGCATACAAAGGTTACAATATGAGGTTGAACAAAGTTGTGGAAACCATCAATGTAACAATTGATGAAACAGGTGGAAAATAATTAAAGGAAGAAGGAAATGAATCAATGGAACAAATTTATGAAGAAGAAGTAGAATATGAAGAAGAAGTCTACATCGAACAACCAGAAGGATTTAAGTTGTCAGAGAACATAGATTATGCATGAAAATTGAAGCAGGCTTTGTATGGTCTAAAACAGGCTCCTAGAGCATGGTACTCTAGATTGGATAATTATCCACATTAGGCAGGGTTCAGAAAAGGAAGTGCAAACAACAACCTCTACATCAAGATACGTCAAAACAACCAAAGAATTTTTATATCTCAAACTAAGTATATCAAAGAAAGGATAAAGAGGTTCGGAATGGAATATTGCAAACTAGTTACCACTCCTATGCAAACCATTTTCAAGTTCAACAAAGATGATGATTCAAAGTATACAAACCAGAGGAAATACAGTTCAATGATTGGTAGCTTACTATATGTGACAACATCCAGACCAGCTGTAATGCAGGCAGTTGGACAGGTGACATGATTTCAAGCAACACCAAAGGAATCACATGTATTAGCAATAAAGAGGATTTTCAGATACCTCAAGGGAACATAAGAGTTTGGATTATGGTATCCAAAAGGAAAGGATCTATCACTTATTGCCTAAATAGATGTAGATTGGGCAGGTTGCATTGATGACCAACAAAGCACCAGTGGAGCAACATTCTACTTGGGAGAGTGTTTAGTATCTTGGATAAGAAAGAAACAATCATAAATATCTTTATCTACAACTGAAGAAGAGTATATTGCAACAAAAAGATGTTGTACTCAGGTTCTATGGATGAAACAAACTTTAACATATATACATGTTGAGTATGATGAGCTCATTCCAATCTATTGTGATAATACAAGTGCCATCAGTATCTCAAAGAACCCGGTGATGCACTCCAAGATGAAGCACATTCCAATAAAGTATCACTTTCTATAGGAACAAGTTGTAGAGAAGAACATTAGAGTTGAATATGTGGGCACAAAAGAACAAGTGACAAACATATTTACAAAACCACTTCCAAGGGAAGCCTTTGAGTATCTTCGCTAGAGACTCAGAGTAATTTCTACTCCAAAATGAATTCTTTTGAATGGTTATATTATATGTCTTATATTTACACGAGGAAGCACCATAAAGAGGAAAGTTTAGGTTAGGAGATCAATTTTAGAAAGAGTTCAGTTAGGAGGAGCAACCCTGGATGGAAAAATACCTTTGCCATTGATGACAAAGGGGGGGAGATTTATCAGATGCAAAGGTAAATGCTTGGAGAAAGAGCGCAGAGGAATGGTTCCAGGGAGAGCGATGGCCACAGGGGGAACATGAGTGATATGACTTCAATATTGCATCAGAGTGTTTCCATCAATGACAAAGGGGGAGATTGTTGATTATTTGGGTTAGTTGTCATTGATGTCAAACCTTGAATAAAGTACGGTAGCGAATTCCAGTAGCACAAAGGTTTGGGTAATGGACCCAAGTTTGTTTGATGTATAATGGCATGAGTTTTAATATATTTTAAGGTAAGAATATTCTATATGAATAGTACATGTCATGCCATTTGCGGTGGTATGTGGAAAGTCACATAACTCCTCACGGTTAGAGATTTATGGCCATGTGAAGTTGAAGAACCCTAATGAGTCATCTATAAGCCCCAAAAGGTCAAAGTAAGTCAAAGTGGATACACAATAAATTACTTAAATAATAAATTTAATGGATAAATTACTAAGTGGACAAGTGGTTAGAAGTGGGTTAACCCTAAAATAAGGAAAGTGGTTTAATATGGTTAGAAGGTAAATAATAAAGTGAACTGATGAGTGTACTATAAGTCAAAGTGGATACAAAAGAAATTAATTAAATAATAA
>ML885798.1:0-14105 GCA_009831015.1 Picea engelmannii
AATTAAACCCTCCTGACATATTATTGCCCCCATCCTGACTAGGGATAGCCCCAAAACCACTAGTAATGTTCCATCCAAAAGGTAAACCAACACCTAACAATGTTAGGTCATTCATAGGAATGGTGGAGGTGGAAGGAATTCCATCCCCCATGCTAGGTCATTCATTTTTAGTTTTTTAATATATGTTTTTATTTATTTGCATTTTTTGAGTTTTTTTTTTAAATAAATTTGGTTTTTGTTATTTATTTTTATTTTCCAAAAATTTTCCATATATATATATATATATAATTTTTGTGTTTTTCCTTTCCTTTTTAGTTTTTTTTTTAAGGTTTCTTTTAATTTTCTTTTATAATTTTTTTATTATTTTAAGTTAAAAAAATAAAAATTTCTAATTGTTTTGTATTTCGTAGTTTTTTTAGTTTTAAACTTTCTTTAAAAAAAAATCAATTTCGGATTTTTTTTTAATTTCTTAATTTTTTTAATGTAAATTTTAAAAACATATAAAAATAATTTGTAAGCAATGATTTAGGAGCCAATTTTGAGTTGTTTATCAATGATGGTAGTCATTGTCGATGTCACAGTTTCAATTAAGTTATAATTTTAACTCCAAAAAAAAACTTTGTGTTATTGGTAGCATCGATTTTCAATTCAAGGGCCAATTTTAAAGTCTTTGTCCATAATGACATTAGTTGTCAATGCAACAGGTCTGAATGGGTCTGAATTTTAACCACCATAAAAAAAAGTGTTACTAGTAGCACCACTTTTTGATTTAGGGGTAAAAATAGCCACGCTAAAAAAACGAGAACTCTCGAGACTTCTCGTTAACTTGGTAACTATGTTTACATGTATCATCATATATAAAGGTCGATATTTTATAGCAGCCTCATTTATAAAGGTTGTTTTTAGATATATGTGTTCCATAATGTAATCATCTATGAAAAATAATAGAGATGGGGTTGCTAGAAAATTGTCATTTAAATGTCATTGCTCATTTATTCTTTTTTTTTTTTTTAAGTTTCAATACAATGTGTTACTTATATATATATATATATATATATATATATATANTTTATATATATATATATATATATATATATATATATATATATATATATATTTCATTTCCTTGTTTCCAACATGCACTAATTTCCTTGTGTCGTGCAACTTAGCAAGGTTACAAGTGAAATTAAAGTCTTAAGCCCGAGCTACAAAGTGCACAAATCACCACAAGGTTTGATGGTGTACCAACTAAAGAAGACAACCACAAGGTTGTAGGCAACAAGAAAAATAGGTTGTGATAACAAACGCAAATCTACAATCCAAAGTTGTGGAACAGTCCAGGACAGAAACCCAAGATCTTAGCTTACAAGATTGGTGTGATTATTACAAGTGTAGAAAGAGAAGGCACAATCGAGTTACATAGGCTTTTATTGCAAGAATTAAAAAGACCCATTGAGAGGGAATATAACATGTATTACAAAGCTTGCAAAAACTAATGTTCCACAACAATGCAAAGGTCGCAATACCACACTACAAAATACGATCAACCACAATGTCATTAGGGAATGGAAGATGCATGGACATGGTAGTTGATTTTATAACTTATATTATGCTTTGGATTGCAATCACCGAACAAAGTGGAAGTAGCTATGAAAGAGCTCAAGAGTGAAAAATATCTAGGGTTGGATGGCGCATCTTGGTGGAGTTGTACTTGAAACTATGACATGTGGTTGGCCTCGCATATTTGATGATATGTCATGAATCTAAATGAGGTAGTGGATTGGGGGAGCTTGTTAATGCATTGCTTATCAAGTTTATCCCTAAAGGTGTTAAAATGGATTTGGTCAAGGGTTTGCATCCTATTACTCTCCTCAGTGTTGTCCTACAGGATCTTAGCCAAAGCATTAGCTAGGAGGATCTTGTTGTTAGTGGATCTGCGAACCAAATTAAACAAATATATAATTTTATTATTTCTTGTAATGTTATTGAGTTACAATGACGTGCAAATAAATGCATATAGGGATGACAAGTCATGACTTGAGACAGAGAGGAAACCTGCATGGAGGTTTTTTAACCCAACGTTTCGGACTTCAAAGAAATGAGTCTGTCTTCAGGGTATCATCAATGCTTTGATTAAGATGAAAGGGATGAGGACGAGAATCTTAAAAAACATCATAGACATCAAGATTGTTGAATGATATCGACCTTTTGAGATGGGTGATTATGAGAATCTGCGTGAAGGTATTTATCTGTGTGTCTTCTTCATGTAAACATGATACCCAAGTGTGTCATCACCCTTCTTACGGATTAATACATCTAAAAAAGAGAGTTGGTTATCCTTTTTTGTCTCGATGGTGAACTTAATGTGCTTTGAGAGGTTATTAATGTGTTCCGAGAAGCGTTCAAGATCCTCTATATTATGTCTCCATTTGACAAAAAATATCATCTACATATCTTTTCCAAACACTTGGGGCGAGTGGAAAGGAGTTCAGAGCTCTTTCTTCAAAGTGTTCCATGTAGATGTTTGCAATGACGTGTGACAAAAGGGATCCAATAGCCACACCATGAATTTTCTGGTAGATCTTTGCCTTGTAGTTGAAATATGTTGACCTAAGGCGGATCTTCACCAATTCAGGAGTCTCGATGTATGTGATGGTTTTTAAGATTCCTGTCCTCATTCCCTCTCATCTCAATCATAGCATTGATGATCCCCTGAAGATGGACTCATTTCTTTAAAGTCTGAAACATTGGGTTAAAAAGCCTCCACACAGGTTTCCTCTCTGTCTCATAATACCACCTGTGACAATGAACTCAAGTCGGGACTTATCGTTATTGCGAAAGCTTATCATTACTACATATTCAATACTGCATCATATAATGATTGTCCTATGACTATTATTACATGATATTTATTATATTATGATAATAGATGTAATATACCTTAAGTATATTCAGGTTAATTATAAAAGGGGTAATATATCTTAGCTATATTACAAGTTATCCCCTCTTGGAAATGCTTCATCCTCGAAGCATGTATAACTTGAGTGCAATGTACTGAATACTTTTATGTCCCCAAGTCCATGACGATATATTCACTCCACACTTCTTCTACACTTGGTAAAGTACTTGTTGACACATGTAAAAAATATATTTCTCCACTTGTATTTTTATCAGGAATTGACTATCTCAGAGTGTTTTCCCTTCAAAAATTTAATCTGTCCATGCACATGCTCATTTGGAATGTTAGCATTAACTATCAAGAATTTTCAAACTCAATTTAAGTGTTCTATATTGAGTTGCATTGATAATAAAAAAATCCTGGTACATGATGTCACCCTAACTCGGCCATCTACAACATATCCAAGTTGATCCCTTGTCATGATATGATTAAGACCTGGCTTGTAGGAAATACGTTCAAGGAGATCAACTATGGCCTTTACTCTAGTTGAACCTTGACCAATATCCTAATCCACTTGAAAATAATTCTCAACAACAAAGTTTTCCTCTAATTATTCTTCTCATTTGCATTCTAGAGTAGACCATTATCGGAAGGCAATTGCCAAATTTGCTCATGATAGAGACCTTCAATATATATCTGGTTAAAAAGTTATGGAATAAAAATTATCAAGTCTGTGAAAGCTAATGAAAGGAGACAAGAAGGTTTTTCATCATCTTCGGATAGAAATACCAAGAATAGTCTATTGGTACATAGGATGAATCTAGAGCCTTATAAGGAAGTTGTCAAACTTCCTTCCCAAAATATTTATCTCCCAATTTCTACATTGATTTTCCATTCGATCATATATAACCATGATTTTGTCAACCTTGCCTTCAACTCAACTTCATCCACACATAATCTTAACTATGAAACCAATGGAAACCATTTTATAATATTCCTCCTCAAAATAATGATGTTTTTGTCAAGACAATTGCTCATAATATTGCTAATATTTTTAGGGTTTGCCATAGAATTTCAAAGAGATTATTCTTATACATAGACTCACCTTTTTCATACACAAATCTAGATGTCACAGATTCATAATGTCCTTCATCTTCCCCTTGATGTCTTTTTATCTTGTGTCTCCTTTCTCCCCCTCGCACATAATCATTGTTTAAAAATAAGTTTATCTCTTATTTCCATTCCTCGCTGATATCTCCAAGCCCGGAGTTGCCTTAGTTGTGACATATTCGTCTTCCTCCTTACCATACGTAGCAATACCTGCTATCAATGCTAGTGCCACGATTAGAATTTCGCTGTGTTATTATGAGGACAACCTTCAATTTATTATTATTGTTCAAAAACTTATTATTGTTTGAACTGTATGAGACAAGGTTCCGTTCAATTATTTTCTCAAACAGTTCATGTGCCTTATCTATGCTCCCACATTTTGCATGCTTATCCATCAGGGCACACGCCACAGGGACAAAAATCTTCGCTTCGAAGCCCAATTTCATTTCCATATGCACCGTCCACTCTCTCCTTCTGAAACCTAATCCATTGGCCTTAGCAATTTCCTCAAACTTGGATATAATGGCAGAAACCAGTTGCTTCGACATGAATCGTAGCAACCCTTTTGAACCCTCGAATAGAGGAGCCGGATCTAGCCCAGACGGCCAGGATGCCAGTACACTGAAGGCATTCATTCATGCATGGGGAATTCGGTAAATCCAAAATCTCATGGCCGTTGATGTTCATATTATTGTTGCTATAATGATGATGCAATGACAATTTATTACCATTGAAGCCCACACTGACCACGGATCATCCATGATCTCCAGCAAGGTAATTCGAGTGCAATCTGAGATGATGATCAGGCATCAACCTTAACTCATCTTCACGCAGCATAATGATCAGATTACGCAGAGCCATTTTATTTAAATGACAGCGTAAAACAAGGACTTTTTCGGACAGTGAATGCTTTTCTTCTACTTCATTGCTCACTGGTTTTGATGATCAGATCAGGCAGAGCCATTTTATTTAAATTACAGCGTAAAACAGGGACTTTTTCGCCATGCTTTTCTTCTACTTCATTGCTCACAATGGAAGTATTTATCAACATTATTGATTTGATTTTGTTCAAGTGTCATATAACCAATACATGGTTGCATATCTCCCTGGTGGGGTACTTTTTCTATTTTACAAGTGTAACTAGATATATTACCATGATCATGGAGACTTTTTCACTGAATTACTACAACGTGTTACTCCTGAGCTATTACAGTTCCAATTGATCCGAAGGGCAGGAGCAATATAGTTGTCACTGTAACTTTACTTGGATTTAGAATTGGAATGTTCTCCCCAAAACAAAACTTCTTAGACACCTCCCTTAACTCCTCTCCATGTAACTCATCCTCATTGTTTTTGTAATCATGGCCATCTTCATCCTCAGAAAACTACCCTTGAGAATCTTGATGGTTAAGAACGTCCTCCAATTCTTTACATATTACCTTGATTTCCATAATTTCATGGTCAATTATAAACCATAATGGTAGTCCGTATCCCTAAAGCTGTGATACCAATTTGGAGCAAACCAAATTAAATAAATATATAATTTTATTATTTCTTGTCGGGTTATTGACATACAATGGTTTCCGTAATTTCATGGTCAATTATAAAACATATTGATAGTCCGTAGCCCTAAAGCTCTCATATGGAGCGAACCAAATCAAATAAATATATAATTTTATTATTTCTTGTAAATGTTATTGACTTATAATGGTGTGTATATAAATACATATATAAATACATTTAGGAATGATAAGTCATGTCCTTGGCAAAGCCCCTGACTTATCATTATTACATATTAATTACATCATATAATAATTGTCATAATAATAAATGTAATATAACTTAGGCATATTGTAATTAGTTGCTGAATAGTCTTAAAGAAGCAAATTAGATTAATTAAAGACCAATTTTTCCTTGATAAAGGCTTCCATTGGGCTCCGAGTCTAGCTAAAAAGGCTTGGTTTTTTAAAATTGATTTTGATCAGGCCTATGACAAGAATTGAATGGGATTCATGAATTTTTCTGCATATTTCATCCAGATGAGCCAGATGACCTGCAAAATCTGGATTGTTTAATCAATTCAAATCATTAAATTCATGAATTTTTTCACATATTTCATATATTTCATTCATTCTGTAAATGAGTGTATGCATCAACTATTTTTTTTTATGCGTGCTTTATATAAACTATTGTAGATTAATCTTAACTTCAGATCTATCATACATCAATAGGGATCATATTTTTCAAGGTGCAAACATTTCTTCAGATTTTTTAATTTAAAAAAAAATCACCTAGAAGTTAAGATATATATATACACCACATGTCAACTCCATGTTGAAGATGGAAAAAATTACAGCACACCCTCAGCTCCATATTTCAACTCCATATTAAGTAATCATACATCTCCTCACACTGGAAAGTAGGAAGCACCTATCTGTCAAATAAGAAATCTCTCTAAAATTAGTTTACTTAAAGTTGATCTTGAAATATTTTATTTATAATCGATATTGAAATACATTTTTTGTTATTAATATTTCTATAAATGCCAAGTGTCAACTCTATGTTGAACATGGAAGAAATTACACATATTTTGTAGCAAGGTAGGTCAATAATAAATATATTGATACTTCATTCTCCAGCTTCGAAGTACATGGAATTCAGCATTGTGAAGTGTTGTTAAAACCAACTAAAAGTTGATGCAGATAAACAACGTTTTCCAAAGAGATGTATGAATTGGATTTTATCATTCACCTCCTTAAATAGATTGTAAATAAAATTAATTCACCTCCTTAAATAGATTGTAAATAAAATTAATTTATTTACCAGGAGGATTGAAGGTGCTCTCATTCTCGGCCGCTATTTGAATTGTTTGGGGTCCCTTACCCCAGCTCTAAAAGAACAAAAGCTACTTTATATTATTGAAGAAACTTATTGGCAATCTTCATCATAGCTGTTGTGAAACAACTAGAGACTAGGAAAGCCAATAACAAAGATTATGAGGTACGGATCAACACTACAAAATTAAACGGGGCCCGTACTACAGTCTGAGAAACATTTCTCATCTGAGTGGGATGTTGAAGAGGGGAAGAAGGAAAATCGTTTACCCAAATTAGAACCTAGATTTTGCAGGTCATCTGGCTCATCTTCTGCAAGAAGTATTGCTCTCTCTCTCTCCGGAGGAATATCAGCAACTTTATGATGCATTACGGATCAATAAGATGCAATCGGGATTTCTGTCTCTAAAAGATGCATAACCTAGATTGATGCAGTCTGCAATAAAACTTTCTAATGCTGCCTCCATAAGTAAATTGTTCAAAATGTGATAATTCATCAGACAATCTTCTGCATTCTCATCAAGAGACATTAGTTTAAATAAAATCTCACACAGCTATACATAACTGAACTACAATTTTTATTACATGTTGAATGTTCTCAATATACAAAGAGCATATTCCATAGTCTGATAAACCTACAAAAATAAATGGGGCTGCTTGTACAGTCTGATAAAGCTACAAAAATAAACAGGGCTGGTACTACAGTCTGATAAAGCTACAAAAATAAACAGGGCTGATACTACAGTCTGACAAAGCTACAAAAATAAACAGAGCTGGTACTACAGTTTGATAAACCTTCGTCATCTGAGTGGGATGTTAAAGAGGGGGAGCAGGCCATTTGGGTCATCTTCTGCAAGAAGTATTGGCTCTTTCTCTCCAGAGAAATGTCAGCAGGCTTATGATGCATTAGGTTCCAAGAAGATGCAGTCAGCATTTTTGTCTCTAAAAGTTGCCTAACCTAGATTGACTCAGTCTGCCATAAAAATTTTATGTTTCAACCTTCTTAAGTAAACTGTTCAAAATGTGAGAAGTCATCATACAATATTTTGCATTTTCATTAAGAGACATTAGTTCAAATGAAAGCTCAAACGAGTATAAATAACTGAACTAGAATGTCTCACAATACAAAGAGCATATATCCACACTAAACTTAAGAAAGATAAATTTAGAGAGGATAAAAGCACCACAAGTACTACAGTCTGATAAACCTTCCTAATCTGAATGGGATGTTAAAGAGGGGAAGAAGGAAAACCCGTTTAACCAATTTACAACCGATATTTTGCAGGTCATCTTCTGCAAGAAGTATTTGCTCTTTCTCTCCAGAGCAATATCAACAAGTTTAAGATGCATTGGGTTCAAAGAAGCTGCAGTCTGGATTTCTGTCTCTGGAAGTTGCAAAACCCAGATTGACTCAGTCTGCAATAAAACTTCTATATTTCAACTTTCTAATGCAGCTTCCATAAGTAAGTTGTTCAAGATGTGAGTATTCATCAGAATCTTTCATGCATTCTCGTTACAAGAAACATTAGTTTAAATGAAAGCTCAAACGGCTATAAACAACTCAACTGCAATTTTTATTACACGTTGAATGTCTCAATACACAAGTAGCATATATCCAGTATTAGCCTTCAGAAACTTGGAAAGCTAAATCTAGGGAGAATGAAAGCCCCACAAGTAGTACTACAGTCTGATAAACCTTCTTAATCTGAGTGGGGATGTTAAAGAGGGGGAAAAGGAAAATTGGTTTAACAAAATTAGAACCCAGATTTCACAGGTCATCTCCTGCGAGAAGTATTGATTCTTACTCTCCAAAGAAATATCAGCAAGTTTAAGATGCATTAGGTTCCAAGAAGCTGCAGGCAGGATTTCTGTCTCTGAAAGTTGCAAATTTCAAAAAACTAGGTTGACACAGTCTGCAATAACGACATTCTAATGCAACTTCCTTAGGCAAATTGTCCAAAATGTAGGTATTAGTCAGAATATCTTTTGCATTCTCATTAAGAGAGACATTAGTTGAAATGAAAGCTCAAACAGCTATAAACAACTGGAGTGCAATTTTTGTTACATGTTGAATGTTGCAAAACACAAATAGCATATATCCAACACTAACCTTAAGAAAGCTATATTTTTAATTAACAGAGAATGAAAAACACCACAAGTAGTATCAAAGGAAGATTCCAATAAGTTGGAGAGAATCTCCCAGAGACAAATTCATAACCCTGTCAAAATACAACTCTGCCAATTATGCACAAACAAGAAATTGCAGTTACTTTGCAAACACACAAAATCTACAACATAATACATATTTGATAGCATATCAGACGAGAAACAATTAATAGTTCTTTTTCAATAGAAAACACATTTATCAAGTTAATATCTTTTGTAGAAAACATTAAATGTGCTCCATGAAATAAATAAGAATCATGTGCAATGGAGAAGAAGCTTCTGTGTTATTTCATCCCTTTCTGAATTTGCTGCCAAGAAGCTTGCACTAAAAGTTTGGCAATGCAGATACAGCCCTCCGGAAATACAATCTATTTATAAATTCTGGATTATTCCGGGAAGAACATCACAATCTCTAAAGTCTACAGAAATTTTGAGTGCCACCCAATGGATCATTCACAAAAAGAGCATATAAATTCTAAAGGTGAAATGCAACTTAGACATGGGATATTTTACAGCTTCCCAAGGCAAGCTTCAATACGTTTGACAGACTTGAACTTTAAAATAAATTGTCAAAAAATAAACATTTAAAATGTGAAATAATATAAGATTGAAACATCAAGCAGACAAAGGAAAAAAATATGAAAAATCAAATAGCATGGATAGAGCTCCCTTTGAAGCTTGAACTTTGCAGCAGAAAGTTTGGTTCTGGAGTTTGGTAACTAGGAGACAGGACAGGGCACCTGCATTCATAGAGCCAGATGGACAGCTACAAAAGTTGTGTAGTAATCTGCATCCAGTTAGCTGCATTCCGAATTTAAATTGTTCTGCAATCACCTTCCCCGAGGATTCACCAATTGCGAGAACACTGCACTCGTGGTTGCATCTTCTAAATCATCATCACTTCCACCAACACCTCTGCCAATAACGCTAGTATCAAAAGGCTCAGGCTCTGGGTAGCGCAAAGGAAGGTCTGCTATGTGATTTGTACTATTCTCATCCGGATCATTTTGCATAGCTGTCTCCTGAAGTTGAAATGCATATTCCAGGTTCCATAGAACATCTCCCATGGCAGGCCTGTCAATGCCCTGCTCTTCCAAACACTTCTCAGCAGTCTCCCCAAGCTTTTTCAGAGAACCAGGGTTGATGGTCCCAACAAGGTGAGGGTCAATGATCTTTTCAAGCATGCCCTTTTTCTGCCAGAGCATTGCCCACTCTGCTATATTGACTTGTTCTCTGGGGAGAACAGGATTAAGAGCTGGCCTTGCACACAAGACCTCCAGTAACACTACTCCAAAAGAATACACATCAGATTTCTCTGTCAGTTGCTGCCTTCTGAAGTACTCAGGATCAAGATACCCAAAACTACCTTTCACTGCAGTACTCACATGAGTCTGATCCAGAGTGGGTCCAGTCTTTGAAAGCCCAAAGTCTGCCACCTTTGCCACAAAATTCTCATCCAACAAAATGTTGGTGGTCTTCACATCACGGTGAATGATACCTTGAGCTGCTCCAGTATGGAGGTAATGGAGACCCCTGGCTGCTCCTATACATACCTCAAGCCTCTGTTTCCACGGCAATGGAGGAAGTTCCGATCCATATAAATGACTTCGAAGAGTCCCATTAGCCATGTATTCATAGACCAGAATCATCTCAGAATGCTCATCACAATAACCAATCAGAGATACAAGATGGCGATGGCGAAGCTTTGACAACATCTCAATTTCTGTCTGGAATTCAGTGAGACCCTGTTCAGATCTGGGATTACCTCGCTTTACAGCCACTTGAGTACCATCTTCTAGCTGTCCCTGATAAACCTTGCCAAAGCCACCAACACCAAGAAGCAAAGTCTCATCAAATTTGTTTGTAGCTTGCTGGATCTCAGCAATTGAGAAGTAACGACCAAGGTTTGTGGGTGCTGAGGAAACGTAGCTCCTAGAACTACTCTTGTGAGATGTTGCGGAAACTTTACTACCCAGGCTATGTGAATTTCCTCCATACAAAGGAAGAGGCAACCAAGCAGGATGAGAATACTTTGACTTTGACTTTGGATTGCAAAATAGGTAATAGATAGTAGCCAACAGCCCAAGGAGGGCAGCAAATCCCACAACTGATCCTACAATAGGACCTACCTTGCTGCTCCTTTTGGATGCACCAGGAATGACACCATCAACAGAATAAAGACCATCCAGACTTCCTGCATCATTGTTCATCTTCAAAATCTCCAGGCCATTAAGGATGGCATTGGGATTAACATTAGGCGAATTTGAAGGGCCAACACTAACAGATATGTTCTTTGATCCAGACGAAGCATTCACCACAAAGTCTGTGTAATATGGAGTAGACAAGCTCAATGTTTTCGTAGAAAGATCGAGATTACCGATGGCAGTTTGGCTATTAATATAGACGTTAAATATCAACTGCTGGAGAGATAGGCTCACAATATCACAGAAGTGCATACGAACAAAATAGCTAAAATCCGGATCCACAGAAAACATCCAAGTGATGTTAAAATTGGGGTTGGATACATTTGCATTTGCCATCTCATCTGCCGTGGCATAGACAGAGTTGGGGGCAATCTCTGACGTGACTGTTGGAGTGTATGCAATGCTGCTGGCAAGGACACTGACAGATTTAGCAGTACCACTAGAAGTCAAATAACTTTGATCAGGTACCCAAGTTCTACCAAGAGTGTCATTCGTAGGTGTGACCAGTTTACCCCCAACATTGATCCTGTATGCTGTCTCCAAAGCATATCCAGAGAGCCCAACAAAAGGAGCAGAAGGAGACAAAGTCCCAGGCTGGTTAGCCATCAATTCATCTGGAACTGAAACAACCTCAATGGCATTTATGAATGCAAGTGAATTGACAGTAGGAGCAAAGGTCAATGTCAAGCTATCAGAAGTCACATTGATCAGGTACTCCTTAAATAAATACAGGGAGTTCTTTGCATCTGTGTTGATGCTGAAGTTGTGCAAGAGAACAAATTGATTTGTTGTAACAGAAAATATTGCAGATTTAAGATCATAACTACCGTGTGGAACAGGATAGAAATACAGACGTACCCAATGCCTGCCTTGCTGCATAATTTGGAAGCTGTAAGAGGAGCTCTGGGTAAAGATCCGGGCTGTCAAATAGAGATCCGAAGGAACGTTGGCGTTCTGAATACTGGCCAGGATATCCTGGCTTGTGGAAAGAAGGGATGATGAGTAGGAATCCGCCCCAAAGATCTGCCCTTCAACGGTGGTGTTTTTTGATGCCCCACAATCAATTAAGTAATTGTCTGTTGGAGTGAAGGCAGATAGAGATTGAGCAACTAGAAAACCCCATATACAGAGCACAAGTTTCACCTTCCAAGAGAGGATGGGCAGGTTGCCCATCCTCGCACTGACCATATTGTCTAGCTTTTTTCCTGTCAATTTTACCTCCTTTTACCTAGTATCCCAGATCAGGCAACAGAAACCGCCCAGCCCGTTGCTCTAGCTACGAAGTCTTCGGAGATGCCAACAATTTTGGTACTTTGAATTTCAAAGTTTGGCCAATTTGAATAAGAAGCTCACAACTTCAAAGCAATGTATTGGCAATATGGGTAACCAAAAACCCAGCACGAAAGCCCCTTTGTCAAATACTTTGCAGACAATATCCTTGAAAGGCTTGCTCTGGAAATGGGCACCTCCTCTACAAACAGATCAATATTCCCAACCACCCTAACTAGCCCTGAATGTGCAGATGGCTAAGCATACCAACATCCTATTGATAACTTTTGATGCAGCTCAAACCAGGCTTGAATGTTTTGCAAGGAACAAGAATAAAATAAGATTCAGATCATGGTAACCTTGAATTATAAACTACAAAAGGTCTAACTGCAATATGGCATTGGGGATGGACCCTGAACCCACTCTCTGAAGATGTACACACTAATTATCAATGCCCAATACCACTATCAATGCCTGCATGTGAATCCAGATTTAGATGTTCTAACTCAGAACCCACATACCCAAAGACATGAATACAAAACCCAAATATCAATTGGCCCCCATTGTCTTCCCTTGCACTCAACTGACTACATAATATTCATAACAACCTATTATAAAACATCAATGCCAGCATCTACCACGGAGACACTATAGCGCAGGTCTCGGTATCCTTACAACTCACCTCCATTACAGCTCCCTCGGATTAGTGTGCTGAATGTCATCCACCGAACGACGTGCTGCGCAGCATCTATTTCCAATGTATTCTACTCCCTGTAAAGCTCCAACAGCCTGTCACCACTCGAGCAGACGGACCCACAGAACACAAAAACGAGTCTGCAGTCTGAATGCTCGTTGAAAACCCAGCTCGAATCTGCTATCCTTTATCCCATATCTTCACCCAAACCCCCAATGCCAATCCCCTTCACCTTTGCTATTTACCAGCTCTCCTCTCTGTGTCACACACGTTCAATTCAGTGGATTCAGCAGTCAAATTCGACATACCGTTGAAAAGAATGCAAAGTAAACATTAATCAAGTACATACAACCCATTCTCAACATTTGAATCTGGTATTTTTAATGTGAGTATTGATGTCACGCGGCTTCCATGGAACCGCGTTATCAGTGTCAGTTATCCGGTAATCCTGCTTAAACATTCAGAAAACTATAGGAAATCGGACGGTGGGCGGATTGCTCAACAGCTGTTTACCTTCGGATTCGGCGGTCGTGTCGGACATTTGACGAGAAACAGTTGGTTCCGGTTCCTAATTTTGTATATTTAAGGTATGATTTTTGCTTAAGAATTTTGTCAGATGCTGACAGCTCATGCCCTCACATGGATGACCTCACCTTCTGTGTCTCAAACTCCATTCAGTGCTTAGTTCGCAGGCACCCGTTGATGAAAAAAAACAAACTTTAGTTGATAAGGGCTTCGGGGATATTCTTAGGTAAGATTGGCTTCGAAGGCAATCCTCCTTTATTGAGCCAACGCGCTTATACAGCGAGGCTTTTCCTTCGATTCCAATCCTGATGCTTGCGTGCATATTTATGATGTTTTTGTTATTTACACTAAATGTTATTTGGTTGCAACTTTGAATTGGCCAAGCTCAAGGTTCAAACGTAATT
>WSFP011498344.1:0-14105 GCA_009831015.1 Picea engelmannii
ATACTGCACCGATCCCAATTCATTGTGATAACACAAGTGCCATCAATGTGTCTAAAAATCCTGTCCTCCACTCCAAGACAAAACATATTCCCATAAAATATCATTTTCTGAGAGAGTAGGTCACCAATCAGATTGTTCAGGTCCATTACATTCCCACTACAGAACAGATTGCAGACATCTTTACTAAGCCCCTCGCCAAGACACCGTTTGAATATCTCAGACAGAAGCTGGGTGTCATTTCGTTTCATACCTAAAAGAGTCCATCTTGTTAGGGGGAGATTTATATTGTTTGATTATCTAATGCCTCCTAAATTTACTGCAATAGCTTAGGGGGAGCATGTCTCTTCTTTGACATTGATGTCAAAGGGGGAGAAAAGAATTCGGGTGCCTTAGTTGCCATCAATGCCAAAGGGGGAGATTGTTGGAAAATGTTTAACAGATAGCGTATGCTTGTCATTGATGGAAAGTACATCAGTGAAGATAGCAGGATTAGAATGTGCATCGATGGAAAAATAGGAACGACGTGAAAGCTCAGGAGGAACAGCGTTGAGAAGAGCGCGCACTGAAGAGAAGGATAGATCTCAGGCGTTAGATTTGAGTGAACTCGAAAACTTGTGAGTGGAAGAGCCGAGGATTTGGTGTTAAAATTTGCGAGGCGCGAGGTCGCGAAGCAACGAAGTGGCGAGAAGATCAGGACCGTCCATCTGTGAAGGACGTGTGGCAGAGATTGGAGAGATCTCGCGAACTCGGGGGTTCGCAGGATAAAGGCCCAAGTATTGGGTGTTCAAAGTCGTGAGGCGCGAGGACGCGAGGCGACGAAGTGACGAGAAGATTAGGACCGTCCATCTGGGAAGGACGCTTGGCGAGAGATCGAGAGATCTCGCGAACTCAGGAGTTCGCAGGTTGAGAGTCCAAACATTGGTACTCCAAGTCGCGAGGTCGCGAGGTAGCGAGAGAAGGACAGCTGTCGGATCCGGATCACAGGAGGACCGTTGGATCTGCGCGGGGGATCACACGTGGCGGAAGATCGTCATCTCGCTGACTGGAAAGTCAAAGGAACAGCGAGATGCGAGATCGCGATTTAATCAAGGACCGTTGGATCAAGAGGACGTGTGGCGAAATATCAGAGCACCATAAAGCTCCATCTCGGAGTTTCGCCTATCGCGACTTGGAATGATGAAAATATCCATCTTAGGATCAGTGAGACGCGAGATCACGAAAAGATCCCGACCGTCAATACACCAAAAGATGTGGACCGTTGATCTAAGCTCCATCTCGGAGTCTCGCCTATCACGACTTGGAGTGACGAGAATCTCCAGCGAAGAAACAACGAGATGCGAGATCACGATAAGATCCTGATCGTCAATACACCAAAAGATATGGACCGTTGATATGAGCTCCATCTCGGAGTCTCGCCTATCGCGAATTGGAGTAACGAAAATCTCCAATGAAGGAACAACGAGATGCGAGATCACGATGAGATCAGGACCGTTGATTGACCAAGATCATGAACCGTCGATCAGGGTCGATGAAGATCAAGAGTTCGACTGTCTCAGAGAAGACGAAGAGTCTTAAACTACCAGAGAGACTGAGGAATCTTAGCATAACATACAGTGATGCTGGACATGCGGGGCGAACCACCAGAGAAGCTGAAGAGTCACGATGATAATCAGACATAGCACTCGAGAGGTGGAGGATAACGGTGCAAAGTCAACATGCAGAGGCATTGCAAACACTGCATGCACAAGGTGCACAGAAGCTATAAATACACGGTACAAAGAAGAGATGAGGCTGATGTTGCGGTTGGAGGTTGTTGTGAGTGTTGTTGGTAAAGGTAATTCAGGTGTGAAGAAGGAGGAGAGTGCAGCAGCTGAATAGCACATAAGAGGAACTGTGCAGAGAATGGAGATGGCGAATAGAGCATAAAAAGCAGAAGACCTGACAACGCAAGGGATGTGAGAAGAAAGGCAATGAGGCAGACAGAGCAACGAAATGCAGCAGAACAATGATAAGTCGGGTAAGCCATTGTTTAACATTATATCACTGTAATAAGTTTCAGAAGCAAAGATTTATATTTCAGGGTGGTTGGGAGGTGATAGGGAGGACTGTTTTCCTTAGAGGTTCAAGTGGGTGCTTGAACACAGGGAGTTGGTGCTTCCTTCTAGTTGGTGCTAGAGAAACCAGGGAGTTGGTGCTTCCTTTTAGTTGGTGCTAGAGAAACCAGGGAGTCGATGCTTCCTTCTAGTTGGTGCTAGATAAAAACAGAGAGTTGGTGCTCTCAGCAAGTTCCAGCTTGCTAAACAGAGGTTGTAGCCTCATTATGAGTTGGTGATCATATGTATGATAATGTAAAGAATGTAATTATTACTTATCATATAAAGAAAAATAGGTTTTTACCCTGTATGGGTTTCCTTGGAAAATATCTGTCTCTGTGTTTCTCATATATGTGACTGATGCTGAATGTGCTTGTGTGTATTTCTCTGCATTATTGTGATCATCATTCAATTGTTTCTGCAAAGAGTTTTAAAAGAAGCATAATTGTTTAAGCTCAGTAACAACTGATTCACCCCCCCCCTCTCAGTTGTCCAACAAGAGGTCCTTAAATGGAAATCCTTTGTAGAGTAAAGGAGAGATGAATAAAGTAGAGGCACATATTTTTTTTTAATGTCACGTGAAAAAATGATTTTTGACCTATAGGAGAAGTCTGAAATTTTGAAAATACAACACATGGACACTATAAAACAATTGGAAAATGAGAAATTGACCCTAAAAGTAGAGTTGGAGAGACAGGGAAAAGAGACTAAGGGTTGAGAAAATTGTTGTTTTGGAGAGCTCTATCACTAATGCAGTTAAAATTGTAGAGGAGATGTTCTCTTATAGATCCCTATAAAGGAATTACACAATGTATCTAAGATAGAAGTGGCATAAGTTTTAGTTGATTAATATTGCCAAGCATCTACCCTTCCAAACAGACAATCAAAGATATTTTGCTGAGAGTTATAATTGGTGCCATGAGAAGGAAAGTGATTTAATGTATGAATTTTATTTCCACAATTATGACATTCCTCATGCTTTTAGATGGCCTCCCGACCCTTATGTGGTAGATGTTCAATTAAGATATTTTTTCTCATGGGTACAAAATAAAGAAAGGAGGGCCATACAATCCCAAAGGTACAAGGAAGAAGAGCTCAATATTAGTTTATGGATAAAATGTGAAACCACTAAGCTTGAGGATGTAATAAGGAATCATGCCCAATTAACTTTATATGTAGAATTGATCCCTATTTTAAGAGAAAAATAAAAAGGAGGTTGTAGTCCACTACCAAGCCACTACAAAAAAACTTAGGAGTTGGGGTACAACAATTATGCCAAATAAAGTGGGAGGAACTAACCCTTGCTCTCAAGAAGGAAGATCCTAATTTCCCACAAGGATTAAATGATGCCCTTTACAAATCTCAACTGTATGTAGAGACCTTGAGAAAAATAAAGTTTGGTTGGATTGGTTTAGGATTCAAATTCCCTCTTCTTCTACATCCCACTCCATCATGGAAATCTACATGAGAAATATATATGGAGGAAGAGAAGAAAAGATGGAGCAAAGTATAATAAGAGACATGATACCACAAAAAAACATATCATCACAAAGATCATGGAATATGTAATCACAAAGATCATGGCATATGACCTTAAAGAAGCATGAAAACACATAATCTAAATATGATGATAAACGAGCAAGACAACATCATATTTTGAGATTCATTTTTGTTACATATAGGTGTGAAACCCTCCAATTGATCCATATTATTTTTGGCACTAAATGAGAGCGGAGATATAATAAATAAATGTACAAAGATATCTCATATATCCAATAATATAATAAAAATATATCAGAGATGCAACCATAAACAAAGAGATACAATAATACACAATTTCTATTAATGAGCAAAATGTACAAAACTGTAGAAATACAGAGTGAAAGACTCGCTAGAATGGTGGCAACTTATCTTTGAGAAGAGATGTGATGACTAATCACATTCACCAGAAGATGATTAAAATGAGGCTCTAAAGGCCTTTTTAACATAAAGAGAATACAAAACCCTAACCTCGGAAGATGAAAAACCAATAGTTTTGTGGACCCTGATTTGGATAGTTTGGTGTATCAACTTCCCGGGGGCATAACTTTGGCATATGATCCCAGTTTGGGGCGCACGGTAGCTCGTTGGAAAGGTATCATCGAAAAAATTCATTCTGGGGGATCAACAAGAGACTTCAACTATCATTGAGGTGATCGATCCCAAAATAACTTCATTTAGGCCCTCAAAATGGCCTCGAAAGTTTAGGAACCGAAACCCTGCTAAAAATAGTAAATCGCTAGAAGACTATTTTGAGGTAGTTGGAATAGGTGGGTGCCACAAATATCCTCTTGGATCAATCCTCCCTCCTTAGGAAGCAATGGTCTCCATTGTGTTGTGTGCCCAGGAGAGAGGGAAAAGCGTTTGTTGAATCTGCATCTTCATGATTTGCTTGCCTTGCTAGAGAAGTTACATTGCTTAGATTGTTGAAGGATGTCATGAACCTGTGGCTGGAAGGGTTGGACCTTTTCAACCAGTAGGGCTATCTGAGATGACTGTGTGTAGAAGGAATATTTTCTCTTTGCTGCAATCTTGTCGACCTACTTCTGTTGGATAGAAGGTGCTTGGACTGAGGTTGCAGTGGTTGTAGTGTCATTTTTTTCACCTTTTGAACATATTGTGAAGATGCTGAATTTTGTAGTATGAGATACTACCTTGCGACATTGTTTAGGTTGTAAAGTAGTAAGAACTACCTCTGGTATCCTATAGAGATGAACCCCCAGAGTAACAATGAGACTACGAGGTCGAGAATCATAAATAGCATGGCGCTTCCACATATATGGATGGCCCAAAAGAACATCATAGACATTCAATGGGGAAACACCACATAATACCTCATCCTTGAAGGGTTGGATGCTGTATGCCAATCAACATTGTTGGCTGACATGAAGATGTCGTCCCTAGCGAAGCCACCCGATGTTGTATGGTTGCAGGTGTGGTGTTGTCGACAATCCCATTGTTTGATGACCTCTGTTGAGATGAGGTTCTTCTGGCTTCTTCTATCAACAATAAATGTAGTGGGGTCCCCTTCACCCACATATGTGAATGAAAAAGGCACTCCTCATCTTCAGGATCTGCTAGTTCTTCTAGTTGAATTGTTGTGGTCATGATAGTAGCAGTGGGGTCTGTGTCAATGATCTATCTTCTACCAATATTTTCTAAATTGGATTCTGAATCAGGATTCAGCTCTTTGTCTTTGATCTCAACCACCAATGAATTTTTTGAGCGACATTCATCAGTGTTGTGCGAGGGGATTTTGTGGAAATAGAACCATTTTCCAGTGTTCTTCTTCGTTTTTTTGTTACCCTTCTTTTACCATACTTTGGTTGTTGCATATTTGCAGACTTGAACTCCCGCTTGTTCCGGTGCTTAAATTTATGCTCGATTTTAATAACATATCAATAAGAAACACCCAGTGATAAGATGTCTAGAAAATCCATTTCAATTTGAATGTATCTGTGTAGAGACCTACGGTATTTCAGAACCAAATGTTGCTCAGAATCTTTGATACCCATCTTGGTACACAAGGTATTAAAGGTGTTAGTGAAATCTGACACTTCTTGGCCCCTCTCTTGACACAACATGGTTCATCTCATGTATTGGTCATCATAGTTACCAACAGGGTAATATTGTTCCTTGACCGCATCCACAAAAAAATCCCAAGTGGGATCGACCCCATATATTCTAGAATTATCTGTGGAAATTTTCTCCCAATAAGTTTCCCACCAATGTTTGACATGGGGAAGAGATTTAAGGAGTGCGAAGGTGATCTTTTCCTTGTCAGAAAAATTGTGAACAAAGAAATAACCTTCTAGCATATTTAACCATTTTTCTAGGGCATTTGAATCTAAATGTGCTTCAAATATGAAAATATCAAAATTAACTTGTATATTTAAAGGCAAGGTGCCTCCAAAGGGGTCGCTTGATGAATACACTTCGGTTTTTATCGGTAGGCGTTGAAGGATGTGGGGAAAATTATACATCATTTTCCCCCTCTGTCACGTGAGAGCTTGCTCAAGCAACATATTAATAAAATCGTCTTCTCTGTTGTTTTTCTTTTCTTCCGCCATGGAGGGTTTCTTGGGTGTGCAAGAGCAGGTTTCCTCAAGAGAGACAAACTCAAGACCCAACTTTCTATACTCAAACCTCGTCGGGGACATGCACGCAAAAAAAGGATCAAGAGCAACTTGCTCTGATACCATTGATCTAAATTAGTTTTGGCATGAAATGAGAGCGAAGATATAATAAAGAAATGTACAAAGATATCTCAGATATCCATTAAAATAAAAAAATATATATCATAGATGAAACCATAAACACATAGATACAATAATACACAATTTCTATTAATGAGCGAAATGTACAAAACTGTAGAAATATAGAGTGAAAGACTCGCTAGAATGGTGGCAACTTATCTCTGAGAAGAGATGTGACAACAACTCACATTCTCTAGAATATGATTACAATGAGGCTCTAAATTCCTTTTTAACATAAAGAGAATACAAAACCCTAACCCCTAAATATGAAAATCAAACAGTTTTGTGGACCCCGTTTTGGGTAGTTTGGTGTATCAACTTCTTGAGGGCATAACTTTGGCATACAATCTCTATTTGGGGCACATTATAGCTCGTTGGAAAGGTATCATTGAGGAGATTCATTTTGGGGGGATCAAATAGGGTTTTTAGATATCATTGAGGTGATCGATCCCAATTTTTTATTTATTTAGGCACTCAAAATGGCCCCAGAAGTCTAGGAATCGAAAACCTGCTAAAAATAGTAAATCGCTAGAAGACTGTTTTGAGCCAGTTGGAATAGTTGGGTGGCTATCAATATCCACCTGGATCACAAATTGGGTGGTGATGATGGGACCTTATATTGTTATTTTATTGCCCATCCCATTGTCACAATTTTGATACATTTGCATCAAATCTAATCCCTTCCTAGACATTATTACTTTTGAATGATCAAACTATATTATTTTGAGTAATGCTTATTTAAATGAGTATGATTTGCTTAATTTCAAATGAATTTTATGAATTCCCAATATTTTAAGTGCTCTTGAGATTCATTTTTTGGTTTGTGTAGCATGAGATAATGTGGTTTGGCAAGCAAGGAGATTAGTAGAGCATTGATGAAGAATTTCTATATCATCTCATTCTTATCCATTAAGAGGGGATTTGAAGCTTTCACTATTGACCCTCTTCAAATATCCATCACATCTCAATCAATTGAGGGGGTGAGAAATTCAAGGGATCCCCCCTCTCATAAATGAAGAATGACCTTCAAATTGTTAGCACTAGAAGGCAACAATTAACTCCTCAAGCAATTTGACCTCGTCCAAATCTCAATCGTAATTTGGAATTTGAATTAGTAGAGGAGGGAGAATAAACCTCTTAACTCAACTAAGATAAAAAAAGAGGCAATCAAGTAGACATCATCGATCAATCATGGATTTTATTGACCATATTAGTTAAGATTTTTTACATCATTTTAATATATATAGAGATTTATATGATAGACTTAGGATCCAAGTTATTACTCTATTTTATATTTTCTACTATTAGAGACTGGTTTGAATTGTGTTTATTGGACACATAATCCTTGGGATTCTACTATTGTAATATTGTAATATTAATGTAAATACGAAGAGTCGTAGGTGATAGGAAGATGAACGATAATTTTGATTGTATTTATGCACCACTCTTGTTAATTCAAATCACAACAGTGGAGTTACAAATTCTACGCATACTTGGCCTGATAATGGTAAATCAATTATCTCTCTTGGCGTTTTCTTTCCCCCGGTGTGCAAAACAAACCTCCTGTTTGTCACTCTGGTTGATTCTCTACTCTTTTCCCTTTGTCTTTCTATGTTCTATGTTTCAATTTATCACACCTCTATTGCTTCAACCACAAAGTCTGCAAAACCCTAGTTTTTGTAACCCTAATTCTTGTTCAACCATCCATGATTTTTCTATCACTCCCACAACCTTTCATCTACCACTATCATGCATAGTATCCTAGAGGACCAACCACATTCCTCACATGAAAAACCGTAGCTGTTTGGAGAACAAAATGGTATTTCCCCTTGAAATGGTTTTGAACCCGTGCTGGTGGAGAACAAAATTCTAGTAACTAGGCTGGCCCACCCGAAAACCCTACGCTAGTTCAACTCTTCACGCCCAATTGACTTCCCTCATGCAAACCCTAACACACAAAAATCTATGTTGAATCCACACTTCCTTCGTCTTTGGATTGTCCATCTTGGTAACCGCATGTCAAATCCATGGTCATGGGTTCATGGTATGTAAGAATAAGTGAATCAAGGTCGAAATTTGGACAAACATATTTTAATACAACATTATACACAAATCGCCAGTGAAGCAACAACCTACACATTGATACGTTATTTCTCGGAGGATGAAGGTCGATTTTTTTTGTATCGTTGGTGTCTCCACGTAGCACAACTCTTTGGTTTGATTTCACACCTTACTGGTTGCAAAAGATGCATTATCTTATTTCCATTACCAACATAGTGCTGACTGGTAAAGATAACTACAAAGAATGGTAAAGAAAGATCAAAAGCACATTTATCTTCAACAACCTATGGAAAGGAATTTGTGAAGCACCAACAATCACTGAAGAAAAAGCATAATCATGCTTTGAATTTGTTGCCTCAGAAGCAAAGTCAAAGAGTAACTGACCACCCAATACAACATTAAACAAAGAATGTGCCATATGGGAGGACAAAGCCCAAAAAACATATGTTGTGATATCTGCGATAGTAAGTGAAGAGGTGAGCCATCAAATTGATTTTATTAATGACTCCTATAACACTTTGAAGAGATTGAATGACTTTTATTACACACACTTTGAACTCGAACTCATATAACTAATATTGAAGCTCTTCAACTTATAGTTGAATAATGATGACCCTATGGATTTAGCTTCAAAAATCAAATCCATAATGCATGACATTGAGGCCATTGGAGTGAATATAGATATCTCTATGACAAACTTCAGTAAGGCCCTCTACCCTACATATTCTCACTACCTTGAATCGATGCAAGCAAGTGATCAATTGAAATCCATCACATTTGACAAGTTGGTGGAGAAAGTTTCAAAAGATGAGAAAGCCTTTGGAAATAATTCAACTCATTCAATTGGAGAGACCATGTGTCTTGCTCATAAAGAGAAGAGTAAACTACATTATTCTTCCAGAGGATAAAGCAAAAAAAGAGGACATGGAATAAAGACTTTCAGAGGCAGGGAGTAGACACAACCAAGGTGATAGATCCAATATTCATTGTACATGTTGCAAAAAGAATGGGTCACGTGAAGCAAATGGCCGGAGAGTTCCATGGTAGAAGATCAAAGAAGACGAACAAAATAAGGAGGAAAAAGGTAAAACTTTAGAACCAACAAAAGGTAATCCACCTGAATTTGATCATTACATTGTTGCCCATTGCAATATAGGAGTAACTGAATATTAATTTAACACTCCATATACTCCTTGGAGAGATGCATGGATTATTGACATAGGTACAACCTCCCACATGAAATTTCAAAGATACTTCTTCAAAGACTTCAATGACAATGTAGATGGCATAGTGTATTTTTCAAATAAGTTGAGTCTCAAAGCTTCATGAATGGGGACCATCATACTTAAGTTGTTTGGATTCCTGGATTTTATTCTTCATAATGTCCTCTGTCTTCTTGAGCTGCAAATAATCTTGTTGTCCCTTATGCACATCTGAAAACAAGGCCACTTTGTTCATATGTTCGGTGGAAAATTTAAAATACATAAGGATTTTGACAACATTGTTGTTATGAGTGGAATGGACGATGGAAGACTGTTGAAGCTGAATGGGACATTTCCCCATACACAAAATGTTTCATACCTCTCTCATCATGGTGAAGGTATAATTTCATCTAGTCTTTTGTGGCATGCTATATTTGGCCATATTAATTATGACAATCTCCATTTGTTGAGAAAAAAACAATGTTTCTAGTTTTCCTATTATTCCTAGGAAAATGAAGCAATGTGATGCTTGTATCCTTGGAAATCATAGCAAACAACCATTTCATGATTCTATAAGTTCTAGCGCATGTAGAAAACTTGAACTGATTCATTCTTATTTGTGTATCCCTATGATCGTTCCTTCTACAAATAGAAATAAACATATCATGTCTTTTATTGATGATTACAAAAGAATTTGTTGGATGTACTTGCTGAAAGATAAATCACAAGCTTTTGAAACTTTTAAAATTTTTCATGTATGGATTTAAAATGAAGCTCAATCTCATATTGGATCTCTTTTCACTGATAATGGAAAATTATATACATGTAATGAATTTAAAATCTACCTTCACCAACATGCTATCAAACATCAAACCACAATTCCATACAATCCTCATTAAAACGGTGTAGTTAAACGAATGAACATAACACTCCTAAATATGGTTCGTTCCATGATGTTTTTCAAGAATGTAAATTTGATGTTTTGGCATGATGTAGTTCTATGTGCAGTTTATGTAAAAAACATTTGTCCATCTCAATCTCTTCAAAACAAGACTCCTTATGAAATGTGGTATGGTTGCATTCCTTTGGTGAGGCATCTCAGGGTCTTTGGTTACCCCTGTTATGCATTGATTCCTAAGGAGAAAAGAAGAAATCTGGATGCAAGGAGTCAGAAGTGCATCTTATTGGGGTACTCAAATACCAACAAGGGGTGTCGTCTTTACGATGAGATAAACAAGAAATTCATCCTTTCCGGAGATTGAATATTTCTTGAATCCTCCAAGAAAGATGAAACTGTTTAAAGGTAGCTTGATCATCTAGACAAATTCACTCATGTAAAGACATATCATGAATTTGATGATGAGATTCCACATCTTGAAGGGGGGATCCCTATCTTGGGTCAATAATTGGAATCTCTTTTTGAAGAATCATCTTCCCCACATGAAGAATTTCCCACCACTTCATCAGAACATTTGGATGATGTGATCGAGATGATTGAAAATTTGAGGATTTATGAGAACTTAGCACCATCTCAATCAACTGAGCAACTTGTACCATCATAAACATCCACCAAAATGGCTCACAAAAATACTTAAAAGTGTTCATCCTGATGAGGTTGAAAAGACATGAACCAAAATTTCCTCAAGACAATATGGAGGTGATGGAGATAATTCAAATTTAGATGATGTAGATGACATGGACGTTTCATATGATTGTGAGTTGAGTTTATCTACTAACCTTGAACCAACTTCCTTTAAAGAAGCCACTTCTGATCATGAATGGAAAGAATCCATGAAAAAGTAATATGATGCTCTCATTAAGAATGGGACATGATATTTGGTGGATCCTCCATTTGGAACCAAACTAATCGGCTGCAAGTGGGTATTCAAGAACAACTACAAATCAGATGGCTCACTTGACAAGCACAAAGCAAGGATCGTGGAAAAATGATTTGCATATAAAGAAGGTGTTTATTATGAGGATACTTTTTCTCCCACAACAAAATGGGATACCATCTGTACTCTATTTTCCATGGAAGCACAAAATGGATGGAAATTTCATCAAATGGATTTGAAGACTACTTTCTTGAATGGAGACTTGAAAGAGAATGTTTTCATGTATCAACTAGAAGGATTTGTTGTGAAGTAACAAGAACAAAAGGTATGCAAGCTCGTCAAATCCTTATATGGCCTGAAACAAGCACCGCAAGCATGGCATGAGAAGTTAACTAAGCATCTTCTAAAATTGAATTTCAAGCATTTCAATCTTGAAGATGCAACTTTGTTTTTCAATAAAGTTGGAAAAACTATTCTATATATTGTAGTATATGTAGATGATTTGTTAATAATAGGAAACAATGAAAGCTACATTGCATCCATAAAGAAATAGTTGAAGAAAATCTTCAAGATGACATATTTGGGACATCTTCACTACTATTTGGGCATTGAGGTGATTCAAAATCCAAGTTATATATTCATATATAATAAGAAGTACATTGGAGAAATTTTGAACAAATTTGGCACGGTTGAGTGCAATCCCATTTCTACTACAATGGAACGGAGTTTGAAACTCGCATCAAAAGAAGGGAATGAATTTGAGGATGCAACCAAGTATAGATAGCTTGTAGGAAGTATTATCTATCTTACTACCACCAAACCAGAAGTTTCATTTTTTGTTTGGATTCTTTCCAGGTTCATGCAAAAGCCTTGTGAAGGACATTGGTCTACTACAAAAAGAATTCTAAAATACTTGAAGGGAACTCAATATTTTGGACTCAGGTACTCTAAGGTGGATGAATTCAACCTGATCAAATATTTTGATTCAGACTTTGTTGGGGATAAGGAAAATGGAGTGTCAAATTCAGGCTATCTCATGAGTCTTGGATCAGTAATCATCTCTTGGAGATGATGCAAACAGTTAGTTCCAGGAAATTCCACAATAGAGGCATAATATGTGGAATCTACAGAAGCAACGAAGGAGATTGTGTGGATCATGAAAACACTTGAATATTTGAAGGAGAGACAAGTGAATTCTTCTCCTCTTCTAGTTGACAATACTTTTGCAATCAAGTTGGCCAAGAATCCCAGATTTTGTGATCGAACAAAGCACATCAACACAGTATCACCTGATTCGATATCATGTAGATGCCAAGACTATTCACTTGAGACATTGTTCCACAAATGAGAAAATTGCAAACATCTTCACCAAAGCACTTGGAAGAGAAAAAATTGAAATGTTCATAGTGATGTTTGGACTCACAAACTCCCCTTCATATTAAGGGGGGGAATTTTGCATACATAATCCTTAGGATTGCATTATTGTAATATTAATGTAAATATGAAGAGTTGTAGGTGATAGGAAGAGTCACCTGTTAGGGAAGACCAACAATCATTTTGATTGCATTTATGGACCACTCATGTTAATGCAAATCACAACAATGGAGTTATGAATTCTACCCATACATAGCTTGACAGTGCTAGAGAGACATAGTTGTATCCTCTTTTTTATGGAATTTTCTAAATAAGAAGAAGAAGACTAGATTGAAGTTTTGTTTCTTTAAGTGATTTCAAGGTTCCAAGTGCTCCCTTGGTGGGTCACTTAAAGGGAGGCCATAAGAACTTTCTTTTCATTTCATTTCCGTCATTAGAATGTTTGTTATGAATTTATCTAGACTTCTATAGAATAAATTGATTGTTTTCTATCAATTCTATATTTTCATTTACAAACAACACTCGTGTTCTCATGTATTTTTATGATTTCCTTTATTTCCTTTACATTACAATGATTAGTGATTTCGAGTGGAATTTGTGAATCTATAAACATGATAATTTGATGTTGTGATTATTTCTTTAGTCTAGTATATGCGTAGTGGTTATTGATTTCAAGGATCCTTCTCACTCTATTAGCTTCTCATCTACTAGGAATTGGTGTTGCCTCTATCTAAATTCTAGTACATTGTAAGAAGAGATGGAATATGGATCCATTATCTTATTCTATGAGAGGTGAAATGGGATGAGTTGCCCGCATTTGTTCATTCATTTTTCTACATCATCATTAGAATTTTATCTCATATTAGACTTCTGTAATTTGCATATACATTATACAATGCTTGATAAGTTTGCATTCTCCCTAGATGGACAATTTAACATGGATCTATGGAGTTCAATACATATGTTACTATAATTTTATGGTCCAACAATTATGAGTCGAAGATAGTATTGGGGATCTACAATATTGACTCTAATTAAGATGGGGTCTCCATGTTTTGAACCCAAGATAGAGGATGATTTAACATGTTTGGGTCAAGTTGCCAAGGATTCCCCTAGAATTATGGATTGAAAAAGATATAAAATCTATAAAAGATAGTATTGTAAAATTTCTTGACTTTGGTGAGAGTTTCACAAACAAAATACATCATTTTGTAGCATTAAGTCTAGTGGAGATGGACCTAAAAC
>WSFP011498347.1:0-14105 GCA_009831015.1 Picea engelmannii
TGCCACAAGACCACATTTGCCACAGAATGGGGATCCTACCAATACACAGTGATTCCATTTGGACTGAAGAATTCCCCAACCATCTTCTCCAGGGTGGTGGTCGAAGAATTCAAATAATTTTTTCATAAGTTTTTAGAAGCCTATTTTGATGACTGGACTGTTTTTAGTTTCCTGAAAAATCATATTGAATGTCTAAGACTAATGTTGGACAAATGTAGGCAGTGTAAAATTGATTTAAATTTGAATAAGTGCATCTTCTTCTCACCTTTTGGAGTATTATTAGGACATATTGTATGTAAGCAAGGATTATTGGTTGATCCATCAAAAATTGCAATTATAGTCAACTTACTGCCTCCTACTTTAGTCAAACAACTGCACACTGCACTAGGACATACTGGCTATTACAAGAAATTTATCAAAGGATATGCTTAGATTACTGTGCCAATGGAGAAGTTATTAAATAAATACTGTCAGTTTGGTTGGACAGACGAATGTCAACAGAGCTTTGACACACTGAAACAGAAGATGCTTACAACACCCATTCTGGTCTTTCCAGACTGGAGCAGAGAATTTCATGTACATGTAGATGTGTATTATATTGCATTAGGATAAGTATTGGCACAACCTAGAGAAGGGGATATCGACCATCCATTAGCATTTTCCAGCAGAAAGATATCTACAGCTGAAATCAATTACACTACTACAGAGAGAGAAGGATTAGCCATGGTGTACACGCTACAAAAATTACGCCATTACTTACTAGGAGGACACTTTAAAATGTTTACTAACCACTCTGCACTGAAGTACCTAGTCAACAAGCCAATGTTGGGTGGGAGAATATGCATATGGCTTCTCTTGTTTCAATAATATGATTTTGAGACCATAGTTAAGACAGGAAGAATGAACAAGGGACCCGACCACCTTTCGAGGTTGGAACATGGAGAAGAACCCACCAATCTAGAGGATACACTATCGGATGCACAACTAATTTCCATTAGGAAGATGGATGACCACTTCACAGACATAGCCCAATTCTTGTCAACGGGAATGGCTCCAAGTGAGTATACAATTTCCCAGTAGAAACAACTAATGGTGCACTACAAACTTTTCACTGATAGTTGGTCAGCTATATAAGATGGGGCCTAATGAGATACTAAGAAGATGTGTGATGGAGGCAGAGCACCCACTGATCCTCGTAGAATCTCATGAAGTCATCGTAGGAGGACATTACGTAGGGAAAGAAAATGCGCAAAAGGTTCTGCGAGTTGTCCTTTGGTGTCCTACGTTACACAAAGATGCTAAAGAGTATGTCAGAGCATGTGATGTATGCCAGAGAATTGGAAAACCATCCCGAAGAGATGAAATGCCATTAGCACTATAGATGACCCTACAAGAATTTGAAAAGTGGGCCATTGACTTTGTGGGACCTATAAACCCACCAGGAAAGCACACAAGATCAAGGTACATTATCACTGCGACATAATACCTAACTAGATGGGCCGAAGCAAGAGAAATCAAGGACTGTAGTGCAACTACGACTGCACATTTTATATTTGATCACATAATAACCAGGTTTGGATGCCCTAAGGTCCTTATGAGTGATCAAGGTATGCACTTCATCAATAATATACTTGAATCCCTCACTGAAGAATTTGCAGTTCACCATCAGAAGAGTACACCTTACCATCCACAAGAAAACATAACGGTTGAAGCATTCAACAAGATCTTGGAGAAAGCATTGGCAAAAATTTGCAATGTGAACATGGATGACTGGGATTTAAGAGTACCAACAGTACTCTAGGCTTATAAAACCACTTGCAAGAAATTAACAATGAAAACCCCTTTCAAGTTGGTTTATGGTCTCGAAGTTGTTGTCCCGATGGAGTACTTGGTACCAAGCTTAAGAATTGTTGCATTTACAGACATGGATGATACTGGCTCTATTCGTGAGAGGCTTGCCCAGCTGGTTGAACTAGAAGAAGACAGATTTATTGCAGGATTCCATCAGCAGGTACAAAAGGAAAGAGAGAAGGCCTATCATGATAGACACATCAAGAAGAAGGCATTTAAGAAAGGTGATTTGGTATTGGTGTATGACAGTAAATTTATAAGACATCCAGGGAATTTCAGAACACATTGGCTTGGACCATATAAGATCGCCTATGTTACAGAAGGAGGAGTTGCACAGCTGAAGACACTGAAGGGAAAATGGAAAGAAGGATTAGTGAATGGGAGTCGGCTAAAGTTGTATTATGACAACCAGATGCCTCACAAATCTTAGTAAAAGCAAGGAGAAAAGGGTCTAGGTACCAGGTGTAGTTGAAAGTGGGTACCAAACACAGAAAAGACAGTCTACACAAGGATGGGAAGGAGGCATAAAGAAAAAATCAAATTCTGCACTACGCAGTCCAAATTCGAAGAGAAACGGAAGGATAATATATGAAGTGCCTCGGGATGAGTCACAAGTGAGTGCTAGGGGCCTGTTATCCCTTAGTTATGGAAGGAAGTGAAGATTGAGGAAGAAAAGGTCAAACGTGAACTGCGCGAGAGACACAATGACTGTCACTAGGTCAAAGTAAGCAAAAGAGAAGAAAAGTAGGAGCGAAGTACGGAAAAGAAAGTTGTTGGATGAGGAGATCGAGGATGACATATCAACAAGGAAGATGGATCGAGGACAACTCAGCAAGCAGAGAAAGCCACCATTGGATGCTTTGGATCACTATGCGAGAAGGGAGGAAAGACAGGCTGGCAAAGCCCTGAAAAGGTGGGTCAAGTTGACCTAGGGTTTTAGACACATAGGGTTTTGGGTAATTAGTGTTTTGACACCTAGGTTTCGACCTAAGGTTTTTGGTGAGGGACTATAATGTATAAATAGAGGTTGAGAGGACCTAGGTCAGGAAGTACTGGTGTGGGGTATTGATATTGATTGTTGTTGATTGAGAGATTATTGTATTGTGAGAGAGAGGAGTGCTGAGAGTGAGATCCTTTTGGTATTGTAATATATTCAGTTGGGTGTGAAGATCAATTCCTATAGCTAGGTGTGTAGGAAGGTGGGAGACAGAGAGAATAAGAGAGAAGATTTGCTGACTAAGAGCGTAGATTAGAACTGTAAGCTTTATCTTAATATATCATAAGCACATTTATATGAACGTAGCCCTAGAGAGAGGGTGAACCACGTATATTTTTTGTCGTATGTGTGATTGATGCCTGGATCTCTATCATTGTTATACTGTTATTTTCATTATTGTGTTAGATCAGATTTATAGCTGCGCAGAGTAGATCTAGCTGGTAAGAGGTATATGAATGTTGCAGTATTGTTGTATTAGTTCCACTTGATATTCCCCTGCTTGTAGACACCTCTTTCCTGCAACCCTTCTCTTAGCTACTTCAGGTGAGACTACATATGCTTCGCAGGTGTTGCCAAAAGGGTTAGTAGCTAGGGATTGTTGGTGTGCTCTTGGAGTGAACCCTAGGTCTGCACCTGTGCCAAAAATCCCAAATCCTTCATTTCAAATTTGGAAGTCAAGGCTTTTTTGCATTATGCAATGAGTCTTTCTGAACCAGTGAGGAAAAGGTCATCCACATATACGACTAATATAATGCACTCATTGCCATCAATGTGAAAATACAAGTTTGGGTCGTTTGTACTTTTGTTGAATCCCAAACTCATCAGAAATCCATCCATTTTCTCGTACCAATCATGTGGTGCTTGTTTTAAGTCATATAGTGATTTATTCAACCTACATACATGATATTGTTCATTGTGCATAACGAAACCTTCTGGCTTCGCAATATAAACTTCTTCCTCAATTTCATCATTGAGAAACAATGTATTTACATCCATTTAGTGTAGCTTCCAACCCATGGAAGAAGCTAGTGCAATTATAGATCGGATGGAGGTATATTTGGCTACTGGTGAAAATGTAGCGTCATAGTCAACTCCCTCTATTTTTGAAAACCCTATAGCCACAAATCTTTCTTTGTATTTTTCAATGCTTCCATCGACAACATGTTTGATTTTGTAAATCCATTTGGAAGTCACTACAGACTTTCCCTCTAGTCTTATAAAAACATCCCATACATCATTTTTTAATATAGATTGGTATTCTTCAGTCATGGCATCTTGCCAAACTTGTTCACATGCATCTTCTCAATGACAGGATGGCTCTGAACCAATAATGTGGGTCATGTCTGAAAGGTAGCTTGAGAATATCTTTGGTCTCTTTCTTTATTTGGTTGCTCCTTGTGGAGCTTTATGTCCTTCTACTTCTTCTAAGGTTTGTCGAGCCCAAGCAGGTCTCTTATCTCCAACTATGACATTTCTGGGTATGTTTCTTAGGGAATCATAATCTTCTGGAGCCACTGGATCAACTGGATCAACTGGAGTTGTTGGCTCATCTATAATGATATTTTTCTCCCTCTGAACTGCTGAGGGGGGAGAATTCCACCTATTGTTTCAATATCAATTTGCATCTGAGCCTCTATGGATTTATGGAAGGATGCTTCTTCTTCAAAGGTAACATATCTAATTACTTCAATTTGTCTCTGACCTGGGATGTAGATTTAGTATGATTTTGAGGATTCACTATATCCTACAAATGTACCCTTTCTTCCTCAAGGTTCTAGTTTGGATTTCTTTTCTTTAGGTACATGAAGGTGCACTGGACATCCAAATATTATGAAGTGTCTGATATTAGGCTTCACTTTGGTGAATGATTCTTCTGGAGTAATATTCTTCAAGATCTGATGAGGACTACGGTTTTGAACATATATTGTTGTCATACATGATTCTACCCATAGATTCATAGGTATACTCTGATCATGTATCATTTATTTAGTTGCCTCAATGGTATTTATGTTTATCCTTTCAGAAACCCCATTTTGTTGAGGGTTGTAATGATCTATGGACTCCCTCTTGATTCCTGCTTCAATACAAAAACTGTAAAATTATTTTGAGGTGTATTCTCCTCCATTGTCTGATCTTAATACTTTGATTTTTCTTCTGGTTAGGTTTTCAACCTAAGCTTTGAATTCTTGAAATTTGGCAAGGAATCCATCCTTGTTCTTCAAAAAGTAAATCCAAGTTTTCCTGGAGTGATCATCTATGAAGAGAACATAGTATAAGTATCCATTTAAGGATGAAACATTCATTGGACCACTTACATCTGAATGTATCAAGTCCAATATTTCCTTGGATCTGTTGTCATCGCTAGAAAAGGATCCTTTAACATTTTTTCCAAGGGAAAAACCTTTGCAAACACCTTTATGATAGATCTGGATCTTTGGTAGACCTGTTACCATTTTCCCTATAGCTGGAAGATCTCTATAATGAATGTGAGAAAGTATTCTATGCCACAACTCACTCAAGTTGATAGTGTCATGTAATAAGGCTTGAACTGGTTTGATGGTCAACTTGTACAAGTTGTTTTCTTTGACACCAATTAATTTGGAAGAGCTTATATGAGAGTCTTCGTGCCATGCAAGGACTCTTCCTTCTGAGAAAGTGATTTTGTAACCTTTGTCTTCCAAGAAAAAAATAGAGGCAAGGTTTCTCTTCATTCTGGATACATATATAACTTCCTCTAGTTTAATTTGCATATCTGAATCTAGTTGGAAGGTGGAAGTTCCAACTCCTATTACATTATATCTCACATCATATCCAAGAACAACATGTAGATGTGTCTCTTTGTCAATGAAGTGTGTTAGATGATTTCTAGTACCAGTCATGTGCTTCGAGGAACCACTGTCAATTAACCAAGTATTTTCATTGATAGGAACCATACCTGAGAGTGTTGATATGTTGATGTCTTCATTGTTTTGGAGTCTTGTGTTGAGCTTACCTCCCATCATGATTTTTCTCATCTTCACAAACCCTTGTCAACTAGGCTAGAAAAACTAACGACTAGGATAGGCTATCACTTTTAGGTTTTGTTGGGCTTATGACTGCCAATGATAATCCTTGATAAATATGATAGCCCTAGATGGTTGAGGAGCTTCTTCAAGTAGTTTGCAGAAATACACTTTAGAATTGTCTGCAGAATTTTGGCGAAACCCTAGAAACCCTTAGGGACAAAAATTCAAAATGCCCAATATTTTGATCTGAGACTTGATAGAAGTGCGCTGAAGGAGGTCATATCCTTTTATGTATTTTTCATCTCAAGCATCCAAGTTTTGAGTAGTGAAAGTTCTCAGGAGAGGAGGGCGTACATAATTTCTGGAAACCCTAGGACGGTCGTACGGGTTTTGCAGATGAGTGAGAGAAGGAGCAGGAAAATGTCTGTGCAATGGGATCTTCAAGACCTATGCTCTGATACCATGTTTATTTTTAATAAGCTAGGTTAAGCATGAGTTTTATTCCATTTTTTCATTTCAGTTAACCATAAATAATAATGTTGGAACAACCAAGATCACAAGAATAAACACCATGCACAAGAACACAAGAAGTATCCTGGGAAACCCTTCTCAACAAGGGAAGAAAACCCATCCAAATCCTTTGCTATAATATTCAAGAGAAAGACCTTCACCAATAAGAAAGAATTAGCACAGAAGAGGGTTCTTAAGCCCTAGAAGACTAGCGCCCAAGATAGGTGTGCACCTTTTACCAAGTAGATGTATTTGTTGTAATTTCCAAACACACAAGAAAGATATGATTCCACAATGACGAATCATCCCTTAATTATATTAGACTTGTTCAATCAAAAAAGGAATCTATTGTCTCAACATTGTCGACCTCTCTAAGTCACTTTATTATTATTATTATTATTATTATTATTATTAACCATATTAATTATTTTTTACACTTATTATTAAACACATTAAGGTGGGGTCGACCTGTACCCTTTACATAACAATTACAGTTACAAGAAGGTCTGACTCTTGAACAACATATAACAAAAGGATCTAGTACATCCACTAGTGCTCATCTACTAGGGGCACATCCATAGGGATGTCATAGCTTTGGCTCACTAAATTACACAGAAGAACCAAATCTACACAAGTTCAAATGTGATCATCCACAAAAACGTCCACTCTACATATCTCCTTTCCCACTTCCCCACAGAGGAGAATCATATAGATTTTTCTCATCAACTTTGCTGCTTAGAGGAGGCTTACACATCATTTTCATTTATGTTCACATGACGATGCACCCAACACTTTGGGATTTCACACGTTCACCTTGTGCTCAGCCATAGGCATGTCCAACTCATCAGATCGAATTTCCAATTGGATAATCATATGGAGTTTGTCTCACTCTCTGAATGGAGGAGGTCATCTCTACCTTCCTAGATCCGTCTCAGGCATGAACCACATACCTTTCTTAGGGGATTTCTCTCAGGTTTGTAAGTTGAGAGAAAGGATTCACATAGCTGCAATGATCCACTCTTTATAGTTTCATAGTTATGTAAGCTAGATAATGTCTCAGATAGTTGCCTTCATCAACACTCCCTATCAGCTCAGAAGGCATTTTCCATCAGGCCAAGTCCGTCACGAAAATACTTGAACTTTGTCTTGGCAAGTGGTTTAGTGAAGATATATGCAATTTGGTCATGAGTAGAAAGATATTGTACATGTATTGTCTTCCTCTGCACCATGTCTCTGATATAGTGATACTTGATTTCAATTTGTTTTGATTTGTCATGAAACACTAGGTTCTTGGAGAGATTTACAAAGCTCTGGTTATCACAATGAATAATCATCGGATCCATATCATGATCGAACAACTCTGTCAAAAGTTTGCGAATCCATATAGCTTCATGAAATGCCACACTCAATGCAATGCACTCTGCCTCTACTGTACTTAAATCCACATAGCTTTGTTTTCTGCTACACTAGGAAACCATGGTTGATCCTAAGGTGAAGCAACAACCTAAAGTGCTCTTTCTGTCCATTTCACTTCCTACCCAATCTCCATCGGCATATCCTTCCAAGATTAATTCCACATTAGCTACATATCTTAGGCCATAGCCAATTGTGCCTTGTAAGTATCTCAATACTTGTTTTGCAGCTATCCAGTGTGTCTATTTTGGTTGGTTTATAAACTGGCTAATCACATTTACTGCATAACAAATGTCTGGTTTGGTTTTAACCAGATACATCAAATATCGAACAAGTTGTTGATATAAATGTGGATGTATGTCTCCTGAATCAGTGTCACTCATTTTATTTAAATCCATTACCATTGGAGTAGGCATGGATTTGCAATCTGTCATTTTGAACTTCTTTAATATCTACATAGTATATTTTCTTTGACTTAGGAAAATATCATATTTTCTATGCCATACTTCTAGTACCAAGAAATAATGCATTAGGCCCACATCCTTCATTTCAAATTTTCTAGTCAAGGCTTGTTTTCATTCTACAATGAGTCTTTCTGAACCGGTGAGGAAAAGGTTATCCACATATAAGACTAAGATCATGCACTCATTGCCATCAATGTGAAAACACAATTTTGGGTCAGCTGTAATTTTGTTGAATCCCAAACTCATCATTAATCCATCCATTTTATTGTACCAAGCATGTGGTGCTTTCTTTAAGCCATATAGGGCTTTCTTCAACCTGCATACATGATATTTTTCATTTTGCATAACGAAACCTTCAGGCTTCTCAATATAAACTTCTTCCTCAATTTCAACATTGATAAAAACTGTCTTTACATCCATTTGATCTAGCTTCCAACCCATGGAAGAAACTAGTGCAATGATGGATCAGATGGAGGTATATATGGCTATCGGTGCAAATGTCTCATCATATTCAACGCCCTTTATTTGTGAAAACCCTCTAGCCACAAATATTTCTTTGTATTTTTCAATGCTTCCATCGACAACATGTTTGATTTTGTAAATCCAGTTGGAAGACACTACAGAATTTCCCTCTGGTCTTAGAAAAACATCTCATACATCATTTTTTAATATAGATTGGTATTCTTCAGTCATGGAATCTTTCCAAACTTGTTCACATGCAGCTTCTCCATGATAGGATGGCTCTGAATCAATAATGTGGCTCATGGTTGAAAGGTAGCTTGAAAATCTCTTTCATCTCTTGCTTTCTTTGGTTGCTCCTTGTGGAGCTTCATGTCCTTCTTCTTCTTATAAGGTTTGTCGAGCCCAAGAATCCCTCTTATGACCAATTGTGACATTTTTGGGTATGTTTCTTGGGGCATCAAAATCTTCTGGAGAAACTAGATCAACTGGAGTTGTTGGCTCATTTATAATGATATTTGTCTCCCTCTGAACTGCTGAAGGGGGAGAATTCCACCTACTATTTCGATATCAATTTTCATCTAAGCCTCTATGGATTTCTGGAAAGCTACTTCCTCTTCAAAGGTAACATCTCTACTTACTTCAATTTGTCTCTGACCTGGGATGTATATTCAATATGCTTTTGAGGATTCACTATATCCTACAAATGTACCCTTTCTTCCTAAAGGTTCTAGTTTGGATCTGTTTTCTTTATGTACATGAAGGTACATTGGACATCCAAATATTTTGAATTGTCCGATCTTAGGCTTCACTTTGGTGAATGCTTATTCAGGAGCAATATTCTTCATGATCTAATGAGGAATATAGTTTTGAACATATACTATTGTCATACATGCTTCTGCACATAGAGTCATAGGTAGACTCTGATCATGTATCATTTCTTTAGTTTCCTCAATGATATTTTTGTTTTTCCTTTCAAAAACCCCATTTTGTTGAGGGTTGTAAGAAACTGTGAACTCCCTCTTGATTCTTGCTTCAATACAAAAATTGAGGTGTATTCTCCTCCATTGTCGGATCTTAATACTTTGATTTTTCTTCTGGTCAGGTTTTCAACCTGATCTTTGAATTCTTGAAATTTGGCAAGGAATACATCCGTGTTCTTCAGAAATTAAATCCAAGTTTTCTTGGAGTGATCATATATGAAGAGTACATAGTATAAGTATTCATTTAAGGATGAAACAGTCATTCACCCACATACATTTGAATGTATCAAGTCCAAAATTTCCTTGGATCTGTTGTCACTACTACAAAATGATCCTTTAACATTTTTTCCAATGGAAGAACCTTTGAAAACACCTTTATGATAGATCTGGATCTCTGGTAGACCTGTTACCATTTTCCCTATAGCTGGAAGAGCTCTATAATGAATGTGAGAAATTATTCTATGCCACAACTCACTCAAGTTGATAGTGTCATGTAAAAAGGCTTGAACTAGTTTGATGGTCAAGTTGTAAAAGTTGTTTTCTTTGAGACCAGTTAATTTGGAAGATATTATAAGACAGTCTTTGTGCCATGCAAGGACTCTTCCTTTTGAAAAGTGATTTTGTAACCTTTGTCTTCCAAGGCCGAAATAGAGACAAGGTTTCTCTTCATTCTAGTTACATATAGAACTTCCTCTAATTGAAGTTGCATATCTGAATCTAGTTGGAAGGTGGAAGTTCCAACTCCTCTTACATTATATATGGCATCATCTCCAAGAACAACATTTAGATGTGTCTCTTTGTCAATGAAGTGTGTTAGATGATTTCTAATACTGGTCATGTGCTTGGAGGCACCACTGTCAATTAACCAAGTATTTTCATTGATAGGAACCATACCTGAGAGAGTTGAGATGTTTATGTATTCATTGTTTTGTAGTCTTGTGCTGAGCTTTCCTCCCATCATGATTTTTCACATTTTCACAAACCCTTGTCAACTAGGATAGAAATCTTAATGACTAGGATAGGCTAGAAATTTTAGGTTTTGTTGGGCTTATGACTGCCAACAATAAGCCTTGATAAATATGATAGCCTGGAAGGCTGAGGAGCTTCTTCAAGAAGTTTGCAGAAATACACTTTAGAATTTTCTGCAAAATTTTGGCAAAACCCTAGAAACCCTTAGGGCCGAAAATTCAAAATGCCTGAAATTTTGATCTGATACTTGATAGAGGTGTGTTGAAGGAGGCCATACCCTTTTATGTATTTTTTAGCTCAAGAGTCCAATTTTTGAGTGGTTAAAGTTCTCAGGAGAGGAGGTCGTACAACATTTCCAGAAACCCTAGGAGGGTCATATGGTTTTTGTAGATGAGTGAGAGAAGGAGATGGAAACTTCTTGTGCGATGGGATATTTAGGACCTATGCTCTGATACCATGTTGATTTTTCATAAGCTAGGTTAAGCATGAATTTTATTCCATTTTTTCATTTCACTTAACCATAAATAATAATGTTGCAGCAACCAAGATCAGAAGAAGACACACCATGCACAAGAACACAAGAAGTATCTTGGGAAACCCTTCTCAACAAGGGAAGAAAACCAATCCAAATCCTTTGTTATAATCTTCAAGGGAAATACCTTCACCAACAAGAAAGACTTAGCACACAAGAGGGTTCTTAAGCCCTAGAAGACTAGTGCCCAAGAGAGGTGCGCACCTTTTACCAAGTAGATGTATTTGTTGTAATTTAGAAACACACAAGGAAGATATGATTCCACAATGGGGAATCATCCCTTACTTATATTAGACTTGTCCGATCAAGTCACTTTATTATTATTATTATTAATATTAACCATATTAATTATCTTTTACACTTATTATTAAACACATTAAGGTGGCGTCGACTTGTACTCTTTAAATAAAAATTAGGGTTACAGGAAGGTCTGACTCTTTAAAAACATATAACAAAGGATATGATACACCTACTAGTGCTCATCTACTAGGGGAACATCCATAGGGATGTCATAGCTCTGGCTCAATGCATTACACAGAAGAACCAGATCTACACAAGTTCAAATGTGATCGTCCACAAGAACATACACTCTACATGTCTCCTTTACCATTTCCCTACACAGGAGAATCATCTAGAGTTTTCTCGTCAACTCCACTGCTCAGAGGAGGCTAACACATCATTTTCATTTCTGTTCACATGAAGATGCACCCAACACTTTGGGATTTCACACGTTTAGCTTGTGCTCAACCATAGGCATGTCCAACTCATCAGATCATCTTTCCCACTAGATAATCATCTGGATTTCTTCTCACTCTCTGAATGGAGGAGGTCATCTCTACATTCTTATCTCTATCTCAGGTAGCTACCATGTACCCTTCTTAAGGGATTTCTCTCAGGTTTGTAAGCTGAGAGAAAGGCTTCACATAGTTGCAACAATCCACACCTTACAGTTTTCTAAGATGGAGAATGTCTTAGATAGATGTATTCATCAACACTCCCTATTACTAGGGGGGAATTTTCCATCAGGCCAAGTCTCTCATGAAAATACTCAAACTTTGTCTTGGAAAGTGGTTTAGTGAAGATATATGCAATTTTTTCATCAATAGAAAGATACTATACATGTAATGTCTTCCTCTGCACCATGTCTCTGATATAGTGATACTTGATTTCAATGTGTTTTGATTTTTCATGAAACACTGGGTTGTCGGATATCTTCACACAACTTTGGTTGTCACTATGATTAGTCGTCGGATCCATCCCATGATTAAACAAGTCTATCAAAAGTTTGAGAATCCATAGAGATTCATGAACTGCCACACTCAGTGCAATGCACTCTGCCTCTACTGTACTTAAAGCCACATATATTTGTTTTCTGCTACAATAGGAAAAGACGGTTGATCCTAAGGTAAAGAAACAACCTAAAGTGCTCTTTTTGTCCATTTCACTTCCTTCCCAATCTGCATTGGCATATCCTTCCAAGCTTAAGTCCACAATAGCTGCATATATTAGGCCATAACCAATTGTTCCTTGTAAGTATCTCAATACATGTTTTGCATTTATCTAGTGCGTCTATTTCGGTTGGCTCATAAACTGGCTAAGCACATTTACTGCATAGAAAATGTCTGGTCTGGTGTTAACGAGATACATCAAAGATCCAACAAATTGTCGATATAAATGTGGATCTATGTCTCCTGAATTAATGTCACTCATTTTATTTAAATCCATTACCATTGGAGTAGGCATGGATTTGCAATCTGTCATTTTGAACTTCTTTAGTACCTCCATAGTATATTTTTCTTGACTTAGGAAAATATCATCTTTTCTCTTCCATACTTATAGTCCCAAGAAATAATGCATTAGGTCCAAATTCTTCATTTCAAATTTGGCAGTTAAGGCTTGTTTTCATTCTGCAATGAGTCTTTATGAATTGGTGAGGAAAACTTCATCCACATATAAGACTAAGATCAAGCACTCATTTCCATCAATGTGATAATATAAGTTTGGGTCGACTGTACTTTTGTTGAATCCCAAAATCATCAGAAATCCATCCATTTTCTTGTACCAAGCACGTGGTTCTTATTTTAATCCATATAGGGATTTCTTCAACCTGCATACATGAGATGTTTCGTTGTGCATAATGAAACCTTCTGGATGCTCAATATAAACTCCTTCCTCAATTTCACCATTGAGAAAATATATCTTTACATCCATCTGATGTAGCTTCCAACCCATGGAAGCAACTAGTGAAATGATAGATCAGATGGAGGTATATATGGATACTAGTGCAAACGTCTCATCATAGTCAACTCCTTATATTTGTGAAAACCATCTAGCCACAAATATTGCTTTGTATTTTTCAATGCTTCCATCGACAACATGTTTGATTTTGTAAATCCATTTGAAAGTCACTACATAATTTCTCTTTGGTCTTGGAACAACATCCCATACATCAATTTTTAATATAGATTTGGTATTCTTCAGTCATGGAATATTTCCAAACTTGTTCACATGCATCTTCTTCATGACAGGATGTCTCTGAATCAATAATGTGGGTCATGGATAAAAGGTAGCTTGAGAATCACTTTGGTCTCTTGCTTTCTGTTATCCACATTTTTGGTCATCGGGATGATGTCATGATAGTGTCATGATAATAGAAAATCAAACTCTTTATTAAGAACAGTTTCATGAGAAAGGTTACACTTGTCAGTTTCCAGAAAGCATAGTTTAAAAGATAGTTCGCAGGCTGCATATATACTCTCCTGCGAGAATCCTTAATTCTTGCAGGCTGCCTTCAGCTTGACTGTGAACTTCTCGCACTGTACTTGAAGTCAGGGTGCGGACATGTTTCTAAAGAAGGAAAATGGATGAGTTCTCGATCCTTCTAGAAAGAATCTTCTAGAAGGATGAGTTGGCTTTCGAATG
>WSFP011498348.1:0-14105 GCA_009831015.1 Picea engelmannii
TCTCTCTCTCCTACATTTACCCTTGTCTCACCCTCTCTATCTCTTCCTCTATCACTCTCTCACTCTCTCCCACACTCTCTCCCCCCTATCTTTACATCTCTATCTCTCTCTATACCCCCTCTCTCTTGTAATCTATCTGCCTCTCACTCTTTTCCTATCTCTTTATCTCTCTCTTTCTATCCCTCCCATATCTGTAACATCCCGCTCTGGCGCACTGAGTGAAATTATTCTTTGAGGACACTTGCTCGCAAGTGATCTAGATTATTATGCTATTAAAACTTTTGATTTTGATTATGAGGCATTATGGGATGATGACATGTTGTTTTACCACCTCGACATAGACAGGTGCTATTGACTTGGTTTTACTAAGTGTGCAGGATTTTAAATTTTGAGGATGCAGAGGCATCGATGGAACCCCTTAGACTCCGGATCGAGTCAAGGAGTGTACCATTGGGGTTTGATTATTTTACTGTGCTATTAGTGCATCTGATTAGATGATATGATATGGATATGTTCTGACATGATTTGTCGATGATGCAGGCTAACGATAGCTTGTCGACTAGACTCACATGCCGAGTAAAGGGGTCACGCACGACTACCAGAGATGTTGAGGGAGAGTTGTGGACAACAACCCTACCACAGTCTACTAGCACTCTCATCGTGGCTCGAATTGTAGGTTAACGTTTACCTAGTTTGAGAGGACCCACGATGCCATGAGGGAAGACTGCTATAGTCACTCATGATGATTCTAAGGGGCACGCAATAAGGAGGGGGCCTTATTCCTTAGAGGCCCTTAGTCTCCCACAAGTTCACCTGGTAGAGTATTGACTCCAAGGGTTTTTTATGTATACCAAGTCAGTCAATAAGCGAGTGACACCCTTGGAGCATGTGGTGCATCCTGAAGGGCACATCGCGCAAGAAAAATGGAAAGAGACGAGTGACACCATTGGAGAACGTAGTGCATCCTGAAGGGCACGTTGCACAAGGGAACCGATGAGGCGAGTGGCACCCTTGGAGCAACTAGTGCATCCTGAAGGGCACGTTGCATTGTTTTGATAAATGAATGAACCTAGATGGCCTTAGGATGAACAATGTGATAATAATTTTTAAAAACATTTTCCCTAATAAAATGTCACCCATCACGAAAATTAAGGTCTAGGTCTAAATCATGCTTGTGGTAAAATTTTATCCTTTTTATTACAAGAATTTTGATATATCAATATATATATATATATATATATATATATATATATATATATAATAATAATAATAAAATTTAAAAACAAAATAAATAAAGAGTATGATCTTCATTAAATCTTGTAACACGGAGGGAGTAATAAATTTAATTTATTCAAGAAAAAAATAAAATTGTTGGAATAAAATTAAAAAAAGAAGAAGGAATTAATTGTTTTATCTTCTTGATCATTTAAAATATACTAATTAAATGAGAAAAGGAAAAAAGGGTTAATTTCCACACTTGACTTTTTGAGTTCTAATTAAAAAGGGGAAAGAGGAAAAATCTAAAATATTAGAAAACTAGGAAAAGAGGTAAACATAAAAAGGGAAAAAGGAAACATAAGGGAAAAAGCGGAAAGTCAAACTTAGTAAAGTATCTACCATTTACGAAATCAATTACCACAAGAGCAAGATTTATGGCTGGAATTTCACTCCCCGGGTTCTGCAGCAAATAGGGCGCATCCTTGACATGGAAGGAATTTCAGTTTGGGATAACTTCACCTATCTGGGGATCCCAATTTTCAAAATCCAAGCTTTGGTGGTGCACTGGCTGCCCTTGGTGGATAAGCTTAAACTCAAGATTTAATCATGGGGAGCAAATTGGCTTTCCAGAGAAGGCAAAGTGGTGCTAATGAATTCTGTCATTTCTAGCCTTCCTATTTATCAGTGCTTGGTGCTCCTAGCCCCCAAAACAATTTCAAACAAAATTGATGCAATGCTACGGAGATTCCTGTGGGAAGGAGGCAAGAATTGTGAGAGAAAACTACATCTAGTTAACTGGGACAAGGTCAAGAAACCAAAATTGGAAGGGGGGCTGAGCATAAGAGATGTGGCTATACATAATCTGGTGATGGGAGGCAAATTGCTTTGGCGAATGATCACTGGGAAAAGAACCTGGAGCAAGCAAATACTCAGAAAGAAATACTTTAGGGGAGATAGAGACCGCTGCCTAGAGAGACCTCCAAAAGTAATGAAGGGCTCCCCAATATTCTATCTGTGCCAACGAGCCTTGCTTTTTTTTCAGTCAAATCTCACTTGGATTTTGGGAAACGGAGCAAAAATTCGGATCAGGGAGGACTCCATTCTTGGAGGTCAATCCCTCTTAGGGATTCAAGAAACAAAGAATATTGTGGAATGGCTCTTGGCTAATCACCGAAAAACTCTTTGGGACATCTCCCTTTGGAAGAGGGATGATCCTCAATCCTGGAAAGGATGGAACTTGGGGAGTTATCTGGAGGAGCTACATGAAGAAGCAATTATTCTTCTCGATTTTCTCCAAGGAAAGGCACCGATTAGTGCCAGGTCCAAAGAAAAACGAGGATGGGGCTCCCCTCCAGGGAATTACACAGCTGCTTCAGGCTATAAGGCAGTCCTAAACATTCCTTGGGTTCCCCCAAATCCAGGGTCGTGGAAGGCTCTCTGGAACTTCCCTTCAATTCCCAAAGTTGACCATTTCGCTTGGACCTTGACTCATGACAGCATACTAACTTTCGATAATCTTAAGAGAAGGGGATGGGAAGGTCCCTCTCGTTGTCCCTTGTGCAGACAGGAAGAAGAAACCTCTCTGCATCTCCTCTTCAAGTGTGATTTCTCAAAAGAAGTTTGGGGCCTTCTAAGAGGTGTGACTTGCCCTCCTCTTCCCTCCTCGGCTTCGGAATTAGTAAGCAACTGGCAGTCCTTATCCCCGTTTGACCTGCGTAAAAAGCACCTCCTCAAAATAGTGTGGATGTGGATTCCCAAATTCACATGCTGGAAGATCTGGTTGGAAAGGAATAACAGAATTTTTAACGGGGTAGGAAGGCTGCCAACCCAGGTGGAAACTAAATCTAGGACGATGATGGTAGAAGCCTTAAATTACAAGGCTAATATCAGGAATACGGCCCCCCTCTCGGAGGAAGAAGGCAAGTGGCTTAAGGAATTCAGCTCTTATCACTCTGCTAAGAACCAAATCAAACCTCTGCAAAAGAGAAAATGGGAAATAAGGATGGAGGAGAAGGAATTCCTAAAGTGGAGATCGTCGCTCAACGAATGGTGTCTCTTCTTTGGCGGGGCCTCCAAAGGCAACCCTGGTCAAGCAGGGGGAGGGGGAGTAATTCTTGACCGTTTCGGAAAAATTCATAAGGCGTACGCTTGGGGGTTAGGCCATGCCTCTAACAATCAAGCGAAATTCGTTGCTCTTTGGAAAGGTCTTAACTAGGTGATAAACTTGGGTATCTAGAACATTATGATCTTTGGGGATTCTAAATAGGTAGCGGAAGCGCTCAATGATAAAAAGATGCCTAAGGACAACATTTTGGCTCAGCTGTATAGGAAATATTCTCTTCTCCTATTGCAGATCAAGGAATATCAATTGATCCATGTCCTACGTTCATTGAATGGTCTAGCTGATAAGGAAGCAAATAGTGGTTCACTTCTGAGCAGAGGGCTCCTAAAGGTCAATGAGGAAGCATCCCATCAAACCATCCCCTAATCAGGTTGGCTCCGGCACTCTGAATCTTCACGTGATCAAGTCGATTGGCTGGACGGACTCCAGTCCCAAAAGAGCTTCGGTGGACGGGCGATATCTTACGTAGAGATATGAAATCTATTTCGGATCTTGGGGAATCATGAGGAGGACGCCCTGGTTACCTCTAAAAGGGAAGCCTCTGATGCATTTCTCTTCAAAACAAATTTGTGCCCCCTTCCAGTGCTGGAAATTCTACAGTGCGCCAGTAAAGAATGGCTTCAGCATCCAATCCAAGTCTCACTCCGAAGGAACGAATCGAGTTGATCAGGGCGGAGCTGGAGAGTATTAAGGTGTCCACGGCTCAGAGGAAGTGGGAGATTCTCAACATGGAAATGCAGGACATAAAGGATGAACTCTCAGACGAAATCCAAACCGGTTTAAAGGATGCTGCTAACCTGATGGGGGACCTGGGAAAGAGGCTCAGTAAATTGGAACTTCAAGTGGAAGAGCTCGCTAAGGATCTAGGCAAGATATCAGAAGCAACCGCTGAGGATTTTTCAAAGATCGGGTAATGAAGTAGCTCACTGTGAACTAGAGCGTTCATACCAGTCGTTATGAGGATCTCCAGTAGGCATGTAGCAGTTTCAACTCTCTGTAGGTGGCCTTTACGGCAGATAGATCTTGGTTTAAGGTTGAATATGTAAAGGAAACATAGCAGTAGCTCTGATTTTGAATATGTAAGGGTTGGAAGCCCCCTCTTCCGCTTATTAAATAAAGCCTCATAACCGATTTTGTAAAAAAAAAAAAGTATCTACCATTTAAGAGCTTTCTAATTTAAACTGAACTAGCAATTTAATGGTGGAGAAAGTCATTAAAACCTGTAAGAGAATTTGGGGACACCTAGGAGTGATTCTAGGAGTAACTCTAGGTGGGTGAGGGAAATAAAGATAATTAATCAATTAAAGAAATTAATTTATGGAGGAATGAAGGGGATGGGTGACACTTGTACGAGGAGGAATTTTTAGGAATTAAATTTTAAAAACTTAACTAAACAAGATTTTTGGAAAGTAAGGAATCAAGTAACTCTATATAATGAACGGAGGAGATGGAGGTTGGATCTCTTATGTTTTCATAATGTTACACTGTAGAAATATCTACTTGACTGACTTAACTTGTGGGAGTTGGGATACCCAGCTCGGTGAGTAGTAGTAGCTCGACCTTGCGAGGCAAGCTGGGATCTAGTCGAAATCTCTGTATATTGAGTGTGTGGCCCCTTTGCGGCTCAAGGGGCTAAGGGGGAAGAAGAGTACTCCTAGCATTGACTAGGAGGTACCGGTGTAGTCTCGTCGGTCGGGACATGGGAGTTTCAAGGAGCACGCGGAACGTCCACTCCGAACATGCAATGATACGCTTTCTTAGTTTTGTTTGGTAAATTTTTTAGAACTTATGCTTGAATCTGCATTTTTACTTGGGTGAGTGAACTGATTGTCTAGATGGCTTTCTGATATTTTCTTAGCCTAGCTCGATGATAGATCGGCTCCCATGGATTCATTTCCGTGCATGTCTTGACCACCTTGCTGTGTTGATTATGACCTTCGTGGTTGTTTAGCCTTCGTCCCTAGCTCACCAGTCCTCGCCTAAGCAGTCAGCTATGAGCCTGATCTACAGTCGTCGCCTTAGTGTTAAAAGACCTATGGATCTCAACGCCCTTCTTTTCTGTGCGAGGATGATGAGCGAAGGATGAACCTATTAGCTGTCTACTCTTGATGTTTGTCCCTGGATGATTTTTGATTCCTCCATCTGGCAACAACCTCTGCGTGTGGATTATCTTGTGTCCTGGTTGGTTCTTTCTATGCGTTGACTGATAGAACCCTTGCAATCATTCCATGACCCTTCCCATTGGATCCTTGCATTCTCTTACTGTTGTCTACATTGTATTGGGGTATTCTGGCAATGAAAAATGAAATGAATTCATCTCTGCATTTTACATTGCATATTTTGGCAATGAAAAACGAAATGATTTCTAGTCTGCATTTTTATTTTGGGTATTCTGGCAATGAGAAATGAAATGAATTCATCTCTACATTTGACATTGGGTATTCTGGCAATGAAAAACAAAATGAATTCATCCCTGCATTTTACATTGGGTATTCTGGCAATGAAAAACAAAATGATTTCTGGTCTGCATTTTTATTTTGGGTATTCTGGCAATGAGAAATGAAATGAATTCATCTCTACATTTTACATTGGGTATTCTAGCAATGAAAAACAAAATGAATTCATCTCTGCATTTTACATTGGGTATTCTGGCAATGAAAAAGGAAATGATTTCTGGTCTGCATTTTTATTTTGTATTCTGGCGATGAAAAAGAGGAATTATTATTGTCTGCATTTTGTTTTACCTTTGGGGCGATTTTTCCCTTGATGAAGATTGTGTTTTTCTTTAAAATTTTGCTACCATTTGATTCATGTTAATGCTAACATTTTTTCTTTTCAATTCATCAAATTTCCTGTTGTGAAAGACCATGATTTGGAAATTAAAAACGGACTATGTTGCATGCTGAAATCACCCATGATTTTATCCATTTAAATCACAACTTTACTTGCCAAAATGACCACGTTTTTGATAATCAGAAGTTGACTGTGTTTCTGTATAAATCATCCACGATTTTATCCATTTAAATCACAACTTTACTGGTTGGAATGACCACATTTTTGATAATCAAAAGTTGACTATGTTGTTGTAGAAATCACTCACGATTTTATCCATTTACATCACAACTTTACTTGCTGGAGTGACCACGTTTTTGATAATTAGAAATTGGCTTTGTTGCCATTTTAATTGACCACGACTTTCCTTAATCATTGCTTGAGTTGTTGTTGGCTGACCACGAGTTAGTCCTTCTGCAGTTTTGTTTGTCCCTTTTATCCTCCTTCACATTGAATGCATACCCAACGTTCTCTCTGCCAAGCTTTAATTACCACAACAATGTTACTGGCCATGTTGATTATCAGGTTAACTGCAATAATAAATGCTATTTTGTTGCCTTATTAATTACTAGAATAATTGTTGCAACAATGTTAATTGTTAGCAGCCTCCTTTTTCTGTTAAAGGCCATGTTAATTGCAATATCAAATGCTATATTTTTTCCTTATTAGTTGGAAAAACAATTGCTACAACAATGTTATTGGTCAGCAGATTCCTTCTATTGATTAAATGCCACAACGAGTTAAATAGTTAATAGTTATATAAATCGCTTGGTTATTGCGCTATGAATGGTTATGTTAATAGTCATACAAATTGCCTTGCTAATGTTATGTTAATTGTATGTTAACTAGAATGCTAAATGCCTTGTTATTGCTATATTACTTATTATGAAAACAGTCATGTAAACTATCTTGTTAATGCTATATTAATTGTCTTGTAACTGCTATGATAATCACCTTGTTAAATTGCTACAACACTGTTAATAGTTAGCAATTCCCTTCTCTATGATAGTAGACCACTAGCATTGTTAGTTTGATCAATATAGCTAAACTACATGTTGAGATTTAATTTCTTATAAGTACTAATGGTAGCATTCCGCTTTAAGAATGTTAATGTTGTTATTCAAGATTATGGCTAGTTGGATGGGGATTCAGATTAATATAGAATTGTCCATTTAGGCTATAATAAATATTAAAATTTGTATGGTGAGTAAAGACTAGATTGCAAATTTTAGACTTTCTAATTTAGATATGTAATTGATGTTAGTTGGATTTATAGATATCGCCTAATTGGTAACTCATACACGCTAAATTGAGTCATAATTCATGTTAAGTTCGATTGGTAATTCATTGACTAATGAAATTTAGACTGGTTAAATGATCTGTAATTAACACCAATTTAAATCATAGATATTGGCCTTTTAGCCTTGATTAATGGTTGGGTTATTGACGAAGTCATTTTTAGCTTGCACTTCCCGTTGAGGGTGTTGTTGTTCATTTTAATTAATGTTGTACTTGGTTTTGTAAACATTTAATGTGCTTGGTTTCTCACTGTAAGGGTTCTAGTTACTTGTGTAATTAATTTTGGGTGCGTGGGGTTGTTAGGATGATTATCCTTAGCTTAGTAAGTTTGGTCTGCTTGTGTCAAGTGGGATGTAGAAACCTCCTTGTTCCTCAGAATAGTTTCCAGCCTTCAGACCTTAAATGGTCAAAATCAATGGGAACCTGGGCTTGAGTGTTGCTTATGTGTCCTGGAGGTCCTAAGAATTGCAGGGTAGGATGGGCGGGTAGTCATTCTTATTCTTCATTGGTTGAACGTCATACATTGCTTCTAGGTGTTTGATGTGCTTTTATGTTAGGTCGTTATGTTTGTTGTGGTGTAAGTTGCATGCATTATGTTCGTCATCGTGTTGCGATGTTGAGTATAATGTCATTATTACCTTCCTACATGCACACACAAATTTTTTTTTTTTTGCACTTGTTATGTAAGGCTTGTTTTTGTAACGAAATGGGAGGTTCGTTACATATGGTATCAGAGCAGGTTCAACCTGTGACTTGGGATCGCTATGGATTTCGTTGATATGATTTGATTATAATGTTGCTAATTGAGTTGACTTGTATTCATGCAGGTAATCATGGTTAGAGGATGCCGTGGAGGCAGACGACAAGGTGCTAGGGCAGGAGGCACGATGCCTCCAATAGAATCCATGTCTGGGGGGTCTAACCCCACGGGAGATGAACAGGTTGTCGGGTAGGAGCAGATAGCAGTTGGTGATGTGGTTGGAATGATGAGATCTTTTTAGCACATGTCTGGGGCACTGATCATCCATTTGGACAGAGATGAGGCCAGGGCACTGGCACCCCTTGAGGTTATGCTACGTGCTCCGGTCGATACTGGTATCATTCACCGTAAACTCGAGAAGGTCAAATTTCCTAAGTTATTTTGTGCCTCGGATGGCGCAGCCACTGAGGCATGGTTGGAGAATTTGTCGATGTGCTTTGCACTTCGTGATTATACCTCTAGCATGAAGGTCCACATGGAGGTCTTCCAACTGAAAGGAAGCAATCTTCTATGGTGGAAGACACTCCTACCATATCTAAATGTGGTTGTCGAAGACGTGTCATGGGAATTATTCGAGGAACAGTTCCGAGAGAGGTACCTTTTAGAGGAATTCATTGAGCATCAACTCAATGAGTTCAACGCCTTAGGACAAGGTGGTCATATGGTGCTCGAGTACGAGGCCCATTTTATGGAGCTGCTCCAGTATGCTCCACACCTTAACACTGAGAAACTTAAGGTCAATAGGTTCTTGTTCGGCCTTAATGGCAGCATCCGTGAAAAGGTTAGGATTTTGATGCCTCAAACTTTGCATGATGTCGTCAATAAGGCCCTCATAGCAGAGGAGGAGTTTATCAGCGGGGGTCGGACTAGGACTCCAGCAAGACCAATAAGGCAGGTGTCTTCTGGAGCACAACAACATCAGACACCAGACAGACATATGTTGGGATATTGTGGCTTCCAGAGGGGATCATCTTTCACTACACCTCGGTGACCGATGCTTCAGTAGTGGACACCTTATCGGGGACCACAACATCAGCAGCAACATCGACCATAGCAACAACAATTTAGGTCTATTCAGCAAAACAGACTAAGATTCTAGGTCATAGGGCCATCACCTTCTACTTCGGGTACCAGGAATACTGGGCCAAAGAAGGGGTGTTGGACGTGTGTGGAGCCACACTACCAGCGTGACTGCCCAGTGGAGAGGACTAGAGCGTTTGGATCAGCCGGACCCACTATTGTGGGAGATATGGGCAAGGCCCATCAGATTCATGTAGCGGTGAATAACCGTCAGGCAAAGCATCAGTCTATTGTTCTTGAGATGATAGGTACCGTCGCTAACCAGACCCTTATTATTTTGATAGATCCCGGTGCTACTGAGAGTTTCATTTTTGGTGGAGCGCTAAAAGGGATTAAGGTAAAGGTAGTCGAACAGGATGAGTTTATCTTCGTAGAGATGGCCTCGAGAGCTAAACAAAAGGTTTAAAGGAAAGGTTACAGGCTATATCCTTAACATGGGAGAGTTTGTCCCAAGGGCCAACCTATACGTCATGATCTTAGGATCTTATGATGTCATAATTGGTATGGACTAGTTGGAATCGCATGAGGCGATACTCAACTATAAGACGAAATGGTTGAACTTGGTTGATGATGAGGGACAAAGACGTGTGATTGTAGGATGAAACCAGGGAGTTTCCCTGAGGTTCATCTCTTCCTTACAGCTACATAAGAGCACGCACAAGGGGTTCAAGCTTTATGTGATCCTTGCATTAAACGAGAAGGGATTAGTGGAAGGTTTAGAACACCTTCCAGTGGTGAGAGAATTTGCAGATGTATATTCGGAGGAGTTACCTGGGATTCTGCCAGAGATGGAATTGGAGTTTACTACAGACCTAAAACCGGGAACATAACCGATAGCTAGAATGCCTTATCGGATGTCAACCCCATAATTACAGGAATTGAGAATGCAACTGAAGGAGTTGCTGGACCTGGGACTGATACGTCCTAGTGTGTCACCGTGGGGTGCACCTGTTATTTTCATACGAAAGAAGGATGGGTCATGGAGGCTCTACATTGACTACCGTCAATTGAATAAGGCCACGATCAAGAATCAATATCCGTTGTCGAGGATTGATGATCTGTTCGATCAAATGAAAGGTGCGACGGTGTTCTGAAAGATCTATTTGCGATTAGGGTATCACCAGTTATGGATTAAGGAAGATGACGTCTTTAATACTGCCTTTAAGATGAGGTTTGGACATTACAAGTTTACTGTTTTACCATTTGGAATGACAAACACCCCAGGGGTATTTATGAGTTTGATGAATGGGGTGTTCCGCGAGTACTTGGACATGTTCGTCGAAGTATTCATTGACGATATTTTTATTTACTCTTGAACGATGGAGGGGCATGACAAACACTTGTGCTTGGTACTAGAGTGTCTGCAAGAGCACAAATTGTATGGGAAGTTATCCAAATGCTCATTTTATCAATAGAAGATCCACTACTTAGGGCACATCATCTCCAGTGAAGGTATCATTGTGGATCCAACAAAGGTTGAGGCCATTATGGAATGGCCTGCATCGATGAATGTCCCAGAAGTGCGTAGCTTCATGGGTTTAGCAGGATACTATCGACGGTTCATCGAGAGGTTTTCGAAGATATAAAATCCAATCATGGAATTGCATAAGAAAAACTAGAAGCTTGTTTGGATCGAGAAATGTGCGGAAGCATTTCGGAGGATCAAGGAGTTGTTGACAATAGAACCAATACTAAAGGTCCCAGAAATGGAAATGGACTTCTTGGTATGCAATGACGCATCCAAGGAAGTCTTAGGTGGAGTCTTGATGCAAGATGGACGAGTAATCGCTTACATTTCAAGGAAATTGAGAAGGCATGAGGAGAACTACGTGATGCACGATTTGGAGTTGTTAGCCATCGTATATGACTTGAAGGTTTGGAGACACTACCTTGCTGGATGAAAATTTGAACTAAAGACTGACCACTGTGGACTACAAAACATCTTTACGCAAAGCAACCTGAACCCCCGACAATGACGTTGGTCGGAATTTCTTAGCGAATACAACTTTGAGATTACTTACATAAAAGGAATAGTGAACCAAGTGGTAGACGCATTGGGTGAGAGACCACACATCTTTTCAGTGCTTCCTCTTTAGACAAATCTACATGAAAAGATGCTAACCTTATAGCGTGACGATGATTGGTACAAAGAGGTCGAGGATTTTAACGGACAAAACACAATGATTGTACCACAATTTGAAGGACTTTCATTTGATAGCGATGGTTTATTGAGGTTTAAAAATTGGATCTATGTATCGCTAAACGACAAGTTGAGGATTTTGATCCTAAGGAGGCTCATAGATCAAATTACATGGCTCACTCGGGAGTCACGAAGAGGAGGGCAAACCTTAAACCCTTATTCTTATGGAAGGGAATGAAGGCAGACATAGTCAATTATGTGGCCAGATGTCTAGAATTTCAGCAGGTAAAGGATGAACATAGACACCTAGTAAGATTACTACAAGAACACGCTATTCCAGAATTGAAATGGGAGGTTATTTCGATGGAATTTATTGTTGGATTTCCACTGAGGGTAAGGAGACATGAATCAATTCTCATAGTAGTAGACACTCTGACGAAGAGTGCTCACTTTATTCCTGTGCATACGACATATCAGGCACCTGACATAGCTAGAGTTTTCATCAGTGAGATTGTGAGGCTGCATGGCGTGCCTAAGAGGATTATATCTGATCGAGGATCGATATTTATTGGATGATTTTGGATGAGTTTAAAAGAGGCCTTGGGAACCCAACTTAACTTTAGTACTGCGTATCACCCAGAGACTGACGAGCAAACCGAACGAATGAACCAGACCTTGGAGGACATGTTTCACATGTACGTGATGGAACAACAAAAGCGTTGGGAAGAATTCTTGCCACTAGTGGAGTTTGCTTACAACAACAGTTACTAGAGCACCATTAAGATGGCGCCTTTTGAGTTTCTTTACGGGCGAAGATGTCAGACTCCTTTGAGTTGGGATTAGCTTGAGGTTAGGGTCCAGGTAGGACTAGAAGCGATCCAAGAAATGGAAGATAAAATGAAAACAATAAGAAAAAGGATTAAAGAAGTGCATGATCGACAAAAGAGTTATGTCAATGCACACCGTGTCGATCGTAGTTACAAGGTCAGCGATTGAGTCTTCTTGTGGGTTAAACTGCATAAAATTTCGATCAAGTTTGTGAAGGGATATAACATATCTCCTAGGTTCATGGGACCTTTCGAGATTGTGGAGAGAAAGGGGCCCATGGCCTATCAACTAGCCTTTTCTGATTCTTTGAGGCATATGCACGATGTTTTTCATGTATCTGTTTTGAGACATTATATTAGTGATCCTACGCATGTTATTGACAAGAGTTCCTTGCAGGTATCGGACGAGGGGTTTCTCACAGCTAAGATGATCCACATCTTGGATCATCGCATTCGACAGCCACGACATCGAACGATAGAGCAGGTCAAGGTCTAGTGGGACAATTATAGTCCGCACTCGGCGACCTAGGAGGACGCATATGATATGCGCCAACAGTTTCCATTTTTGTTTGATAGATAGACATATGATACCGTGATACACTTTATTTCGGCATATATACTGTGAAACTTCGAGATGAAGTTTGGACCAAGAGGGGGTGTATGTAACATCCCACTCTGGTGCACTGAGCGAACTTATTCTTTGAGGACACTTTCTCGCAAGTGATCCAGATTATTATGCTATTAAAAATTTTGATTTTGATTATGAGGCATTATGGGATGATGACATGTTGTTTTACCGCCACGACATAGATAGGTGATAATGAATCGGTTTTACTGAGTGTGCATGGTTTTGGACCTTGAGGATGCAGAGGCATCGATGGAACCCCTTGGACTCCAGATCGAGTTAGGCAGTGTACCATTGGGGTTTGATTGTTTTACTATGATATTAGTGCATATGATTAGATGATATGATATGGATATGTTCTAACATGATTTTTCGATGATGCAGGCTGACGATAGCTTTTCGATCAGACTTACATGTGGAGTAAAGGGGTCATGCACGACTACCAGAGATGATGAGAGAGAGGTGTGGACAACAGCCCTGCCACAGCCTACTAGCACTCCTGCCATGGCTGGAACTGTAGGTTAATGTTTACCTAGTTCGAGAGGACCCATGATGCCATGAGGGTAGACTCCGATAGTATCTCATGATGATTCTAATAGGTGCATAATAAGGTGGGGGCCTTATTCCTTGGAGGGCCTTATTCTCCCACAAGTTCACTTGGCAGAGTATTGACTCCAGGGTTTTTTGATGTCTACCAAGTCAGTCAAGAGGCAAGTAACACCCTTGGAGCATGTGGTGCATCCTGAAGGGAACATCATGCAAGAAAAATGGAAAGAGGCAAGTGTCACCCTTGGAGCACGTAGTGTGTCCTGAAGGGCACGTCCTGTAAGGGAACAAATGAGGCGAGTGGCACCCTTGGAGCACCTAGTGCATCCTGAAGGGCATGTCGCGTTTTTTTGATAAATGAATGAACCTAGACGGACTTAGGATGAACAATGTGATAAGAATTTTTTTAAAAAAATTCCCTAATAAAATGCCACCCATCACGAAAATTAAGGTCTAGGTCTAAATCATGCTAGTGGTAAAATTTTATCCTTTTTATTAAAAGAATTTTGATATAATATATATATATATATATATAATAATAATAATAATAATAATAATAATAATAAAATTTAAAAACAAAATAAATATAGAGTATGATATTCATTAAATCTTGTAACACGGAGGGAGTAAGAAATTTAATTTATTCAAGAAAAAAA
>ML885804.1:0-11549 GCA_009831015.1 Picea engelmannii
TGTTTCGGGTTTATGTACTTATGTTTGTACTTGAAGGAGAGTTGAAGAGCTATGCACAGGCATGTGTTTTGTGTGTATGTATAAGCAGTGAACCTTGGTGATAGTTTATCATGAATGATTCATGATTGTGTATCATGAATGTCGACTTGTCATATTGGGAAGGTCAATATGTTTCAAATGAGTTTCGACTTGTGTCGATGTTGTCTTAACGACTGTGTTGTGTCGATCATGTTTTTCGACTTGTGTTTAGTCGATGGTGTTTGTTGGGTTGTAAGTTGATTTTGAGTACACCGAGATACAAGAAAACACCATGTGCTTTGATGAAGTACAAGATGCGACAATTTGTTTGAAGAGAAAAAAGACTTTGTTGGCATCATTTTTAGTCTTGTATAAATTTGTTTTCAAGATTGATGGTTTTCTTGGCTTGTGACAAGATGTCGTAGGAAAGTTTTTGCAGCCATTGGAGAGCGGATTGTGTTGATGCCAAAGAGTTCACAAGAGGGACTTGATTCTCAGTGGGAAGGTTGGTATTCTTCCAAGCACAAAGAGAACAGTGGGTCAGCAGCAGCCAGAGAATAGTGGTTGAGGGACATAGTCAGTTGCAGTGCAAGGCATGTCAAAGTATCCAGGTGATTGTCAAAAAGACTTTTCAAGTAGAATTAGTTGATAGAACTTGAAAGTAGAGGAGTATTTAATATCAGACAGATAATCATAAGATTTTGTGGGTCCAAAATCCTTTTAGTGGGAAGGCGTGATCAAAATCTGGACCAGGGGTCAAAATTTAGCTCAAAAATCAAAGTTCTTGGAATTGCCTCAAAACAAACGGGTGCATAGCCCTCATCGTCACGAACCCAATGCAACTCATTTGGGTTCAAACGGATGTCGGATGAGAGAGATATCATGATCTGTTCGAATCGCCAAACAGGTAAAAAAAAATTGTGCTGACTGTACAGTCCGTACAGGCTGACGTGGCAGAGGCCATATGATGACGTGGAAGAGGTCGTATGGTGACATGGTAGTTGATGATGTGGCAATTTTGGATTGGTAGTTGAGAATGAATGACATTGTGACACGTGGCATTTATTGGAAAAATGGTGTGGTGCCACGTGGCCCAGTCATGGGATGCCACGTGGCACCATTGTAATTGGTTGTTGGTTCAAAAGTTTATGGAGTCCGTGGGGATCGAACCCCGGACCTTCCCCAAGGTTCAACGCTTTGGTAATGTGTGGGCTACCACTAGCCCACACGGTGGTCCTTATAATACATATGGTTTTAAAAATATTTAACTTTGATTTGATTAAAGGTTGGCGGGGGTCCGGGCTGGGGCTTAGCCCCAGCCCCCGGTCACACTCTATACCATATGACTCTACACGGAGGCGCGCGTATTTCATTGGATCCCTAGCCCCCGATTTTATATTCTTTGGCATGTGACCACATACGGAGCACGCACGGGAATTAGTTTTTTGAAAACGGTTATACTACCGTATGTCGCCACTTGTCACAACCACATTCATTTTGAAACTTAGCCCCTTTTTCGATAGCGCGAGGTCCTATGACCCACATGACCACGGTCCTAGGCGGTTAGGGGCTAGGCGTGCCCTAATCATCCTACAGTTTCGCTCTCTTTTCGGTTACGCGTCGGTGCTAGGTTTTAGCATGAATTTGGAGCGTGTTCTTAGTTAGAGCACACAGAGGTGCATTTTGGCGAACCAGAGACAGCAAGCTTGAAGGAAGAGAATGGCAGGAGGCCTATCTTCTTCATTTTTTGGCCAAATGAGGTGCTGTAAAAGCCCAGCTAGGGGTTTTTGGACGTTCTGAATCCATTGGCACTGTTTTCAAAGCCATTTGAAGACTTTTTTTGTAGGTTTTTAACCATTGAAGTTTCAGGAAGCTCCAGGGAGCTTGAAGCCCTCATTGTTTGAGGTCTTGCTCAGATGAGCCTATGTTTATTTTCTGTGATTGAATAATCATTTTTGGCTAATTAATATGCTCTGAACACTTTGGGATAGGTTTCAGATCCATTTGAGGACATTTACAGGTGTTTTTTCCAAAGAGAAGCTCAAGGAAGCTTAAGGCCACATGTAGAAGAGGTCATGCCCTGATGAGCCATGATCCGTTTTCAAAGTTTTATTAGTCATTTTTGGGGTTTTTATGTATTCTAATCCCAATGGTACAGTCATAATTTCCATTGGAGTTGAGAGGCAGCTTGTAAAAGAATCTTTGAAAAATTAATCCCAGAGAGCCAAGTCCATTGATGGAGGCTCAAGGAGATGTAGCCCAGAGAGGGGTGAACTCCTTTATCATGTTGTTCTTGTTGTGAGTGTTTGCTGGGTATTATTTGCTGCATTTTTTTTTTTTTTGTATTAATGAAAACAACATATTTAATCTTGCAAAGACCTCACACATAACCATTTAAAAGAAGCATGAACTTAGCACATAATTTATCTTGCATATTTTAACACATGGAGCAAGGTCCTGTAAAGTTTTATTTTAATGAAGTAGAGGGTGCTTGCATAGAATAACAAGTCAACCTTCTATTTTCAGATCAATCCTCTAGTTCATGAGTCTCATTTGATGGTATGTATTCATGGGAAGAGGAAATTTATGCATTAATCTGGAATAAATTTTGTTCCCTACATTTATGCCCCGGTGAGTACTTTTCATCACAGTAATAGAAAAGTCCTTCCTTGCGATGCTCCACCATTTCTGTGAGAGATACCTTTTTGACCTTCAAGGTTTGTGTCAGAGCTGGGTTAGCCCTAGGGAGAGAACGATTGGTAAATGTAGCCTTCAAGGGTGGAGCCTGAAGGATGGTCTCTCGTGCTAATTAGCATGCCTGCAACCAAGTAGTAGGATGATGCATGCTCACATGAACCCCGATGGCTTCCTTTAAGCCACTGATAAAACATTCAAGGTAAAATTCATCAAATAAGCCCTCAGTTTTGATAGCCAACTATTCAAACGTCGTGGTGAAGTCTGATACTGATCCAATTTGGTGCAGCTTAGTGAGCTTTCCCAAAAAATGAGATTCCCTATCAAAATGGGCACAAACTACTTTGGTGAACATGTTCCAAATGGGGAGTCCAGGATAAAATTTCTTATGCCACTGCCACCACTTCCATCATTCTTGATCCAGGTATAGAACCCCTATGTGGAGGTTGGTCTCATCATACCTAATATCATGGAGGGAGAAGTATTTTTCCATTTGATAAACCCACTTGACTGGGTTGGATCCATCAAATTTATGCATGTCAACTTTGGGTGCCTTATTCCAAGAGTGTGGAGAACCCCAAGGGGAGTGGGACGACTGAGTATGCTCATACTGGGAAGACTATGGGTCGGTAGAATTGTGCTCAACATTCATACCCTTGATGAGTTGTGTCATATCCTAGATTTTATTGGTTAATGAAGCTTGGAATTATGTGTGCATGGATGTAAATTTCTCCTCTAGGAATGACATCCTAGAATCCATGCCTTCTTGGCTCTGAGAGTGGGTGGTAGGCATGGTGGAGGATTGGGTAGTAGGTGAGGTGTCAGGATGGAAATCTGGGCCACAAAAAATGATAGGTACCAGGGTGATTAGGACAAAAATAGTAATCAAATGGGATAGGTCTCAAATAATGGCGTCCTGGAAACGGTTGGGTCCATGGTGGGGGGAAAGGCTTAAAAGTGAAGGGTGCCACCACGATCAGAATGAAGAGAGGAATCCAATGAACTAGGTCACAAATAAGGGTGCGGTCGGGCCCCATATTTTTTTATTTACTCCTACAGAGTTATAATCCACCCCGAATACTTCTATGGTGGAGGAATTCCCAAATTCTCAATAATAATAAAATGTCAGAAGGGAGTGTTTCTGCAGTGAAAAATTTAGAAGGGGCCAAGTTGCAATGTAATAGATCATTTTTTGTCGTCCAAATGGTTAGGGTTTGCATGGTATCTACAGGAAAGGGTTTTCCTTGTGTTTTATCTCTCTTATATGCATGCGGGGTCGAATAATAGTACTCGTCCCAATATATCAGAACCAACTAAGGAGGCTAGACTATACCCTTATCCATACTACTCGATTACCCAACTACTAGAGAATATCTTCCCAAGTTTTGTTCTTGGTGACACTATAGAAATCAAGAGACCAGTCGGTTTATCTATGAAGGTTTTTAGGATATCTAGGTCGATTCGTATACATGTGTTGTTTGATGCGCTACCACTCAAAGGGTTACCAACAAGGGTTACACGGGTGGCCAACAATGTACGCTTAAGTAATACTTGTAGTTCCTGCATGTATAATTCCCCAACTGTGGGTTTATGTGCGGAATGACAGATCTATGTAGCTTAAAGATGTTGGAATACGTCTCTACCTTGAAAACAATTCCCCGCAAGTTTTGCCCAGCAAAGAGCTTTGATACCACTTGCAATATACCAGATGAAATATAATACGTAGAAAAAAAATATTAGCAAGCAGTAATGAAACAACAAGATTATAGCTAGGTCAATACCAGAATAACATGAGAAAGAACACCATTATTAAAGATAACAATGTTCACTTTCCTCTTCAAGGGGGAAACCTCTAGTAGAGTAGAGCTCTATTACAATAATAGCCAATACCTCCTACTCTTATTTATGCCAATTCTACCTTCTAAGGAAACTTCTAGGGGGAGATATTTCTAGAAGCGGAAGCTTCTATTAGGTCTTCTTACATTGACTTATTAATCTTTATTTATTAGGCCTTATTAACTAATGTCGACCTTTATTACATAGAAAACATATCCTACTAACTAGTGACCCATAAAGAGGGGTTAGGATCGAATCCTAACACTTTGACCGTTTCTCCCTTGTTTCATTGACAAACATCACATTCTGCCACAAATGTGCAAACATCTTGTTTCATAACATCCTAGAAAAATGAATGTTTGACCCAGTCATAGGTTTTGGTAAACCCTGAGTGCCAAGTTGTGGGTGAAGTATGTAGGGAAAAAAGCACAGTGGATTTAAGTTGTGAATGTTTACTTAAATACATACGAACTTTGTAGAGAATCTCATCATTGTGTTAAGAGTACCCCAGGGAAACTTGAGAACTGTCTTGCAATTGGTGGATTATACGTGAAATTTTGGGATCTTGCAGCCATTCTTAGTTAACAACTTGGAGCCAATCTAGTACAATGAAGGAAAGGGAAAAGAGGTACCCTTCATCTTGATATTTTCTTGAAAGAGCGGCATCAACCACATTGTCTTTTCATTTCTTGTAAATGATCTCATAATCGTATCCAAAGAGCTTAGTCACCCATTCTTGTTGCTTCAGGGATGAAATATGTTCCTCCAGAAAATACTTGAGGCTCTGATGATCTGTCTTAATTTGGAAGCGTTGCCCCAAGAGATAAGGGCACCAGATATCCACGGCATGAAAAATATCCAACATTTCCTTTTCATATATTGATTGGCCCAAATGTCGCTCTGATAGTTGTTTGCTGGTGAAGGACAAGGTTGACCATCTTGCATAAGGACTACACCAATTCCTCTCCCTAAATCATCACATTCCAGAACAAAGGTCTTTGTGAAGTCAGGAAGGGCCAGTACAGGAGTGGTGCACATAGCCTCCTTCAAGGCTTGGAAAGAATGATTAGTTGTTGGAGTCCAAGTGAAAGCATTTTTTTTAAGGAGATCCATGAGAGGCGCCACATTTTTTCCATAATTATTAACTAAATTGTGATAATATCCCATTAAACCCAAAAAACTACACAAGCTTTTGAGAGTCTTGGAGTGAGGCCAATCCTTCATAGCTTCAATTTTCTTAGGATCCACCCTAACACCATCCTTGTCGACAATATGACCCAAGTACTCCACTTCCGAGGCACAAAAAGAACATTTAGATTGTTTGAGGAAAATTTTGTGTTGAGAGAGTAGATGAAGAACTTGATCCACATGAGCAAGATGGGCCATCCAAGTTATACTATAGATGAGGATGTCATCAAAGAAAACTAAGACAAAGTGATGGAGAAAAGGATGGAAGAAATGATTCATGAGGTTTTGGAAAGTAGAGGGAGCGTTACACAAGCCAAAGGGCATGACTAAGAACTCATAGTGGCCCTCATGAGTTCAAAATGCAATCTTAGGAATGTATGCCTCTTTCATACGTATCTGGTTGTAGCTAGAACGAAGATCAAGTTTAGTAAAGTACTGGGAACCACTTAATTCATCCAAGACATCATCAATGACATGAATGGGAAATTTGTATTTGATGGTGAGTTTTTTTAGGGCACGAAAGTTCGGACACATGCGCCAAGAGCCTTCTTTCTTAATGACCATAACCACGGGAGAAGAATAGGGGCTAGTAATAGGATGGATAACACCCGCGGTGAGAAATTATTAAACATTTTTCTCAATTTCATTTTTCTGTGCAAAGGGATGGTGATAGGGACGAACATTGGGTGGAAGGATTCCTGGGGTGAGGGGAATGGAATGATCATGAATACCATGGGAAGGGGGAAGTCCTTGGGGAGTATAAAAAACTGATTGATGTTTGGAGATGATGGGTTGGAGGTTGGGATGCATAGAGGGTGTCTCAGTAGATTGAATGGAATGGAGTTGTGCAATAATGCCTGAATGGCCTTTTTTGAGGAGATTTTTCATGCGATGGGAACTAATGATCTCAAGGGAACCTGTTGTGATGCCTTGGAACTTATATGGTGCATCCTCCTGGTTGAATTACATGGTTAATTCCTTAAATTCCATGAGTATGGGGCCTAGAGTCCTTAACCATTCGACACCTAGCACAATGTCATAACCACCCATGTCGATAGTGAACATATGAGATTTCAAGTTGTACTAGCCAATTTGGAGACACACATTTTCACAAAACCCCCCACATTTCATGGAACCTCCATTGGCAATCATGATTTGAAATTTATTGACGACACATATATAACAATTAGTTTCTTGGGCAATGCAGTGATGAATAAAATTATGGGTGTTTCCACTGTCAATGAGGATGATGACTTTCCAATGCTTAATGTAACCAATTAGCTTAAGGGTTTGGGGAGAAGAGAAGCTAGTGAGAGCATTTAGGGAAATGACCGGTTAAACTTCTAGGGGGCTTGAGGGTGGAGTAAGATTAGTTGGTGTAGGTGACTCGACCAAAGGGGGATCCTTGACCTCTTCTTCAGAAAAATCTTTAGAGATGGCCATAAAAATCTTTTGTTCCTTACACTTGTGCCTGGGAAAATATTTTTCATCACGATTATAAAAAAGGCCCTTGAGTTGGCGTTCAGCCATTTCTGCCCGGGTCAATTTTTGGATCTTCAGTGGAGTGGAAGGATGGGTGGGGGTGAGTGGTTTCGGGCGAGGAATAAAAGAGGGTTTTCTGGTTTGAGAAGAGACAACCTGTTTTGATTCCTTAGCTCGTTTAGTAGATTCCACCCAAATCTAGGGGCGAGCCATGAGGACATGAGCATGGATCTCGTCCTTGAGGCCACTGATAAAGCATTCTCGAAAAAAAACATCATACATTCCCTCTATACGAAAATATAAGCGCTCAAAAGTGGCTATAAAGTCTTCCACTGCCAAATTATTTCCACTTGGTCAAGCGGCCTAAATGGTGGGTGTCAGTGTCAAAGAATTCATAAAGAACTACAACAAATTGTGTCCAAGCCACATACCCTTGGTGGGCATTTTTTCTCCATTTCCACCATTGCCAACGTTCTTTATCTATATGGAGAAAACCATACCGAAGTTTGGCCAAATCATTAGTAATGTCGTACAAAGAGAAATAATGTTCCATTTGAGTTACCCAACTAGTGGGATCCGAGCCATCAAATTTATTCACATCCACTCGAGGAAGGTGAAGTTCACGTTGAAAGGGATGGGACTGAAAAGTATGGGAATGGGAGGATGTCTCACCATCGGGGTGCAAAGTTTGATCAGATGAGGTAACCTTTGTAGGAATATTCAATTTGGTGCAGCTATTGGCAGCAAAGGATTCAAGCTGGGAAGAAAGGTCATGTTTCAGGGTGTCTATTTTGGTACTGAGTTTCTGCACTTCCTGTTGGGTCTCTATGAAATCAGATGACAAGGTATTTAGGCGGGCTTCCATGTCTTGGATACAGGTGTGGGTCATGATGAAAGGGGGTACCAGAAAGGGGCGGGTGGGACCACTTAGAAAAAAAGGTTACGGGTGAAGGGTATCACAATGATCGGGGAAAAGAGGGGAATCCAATGGGGTAGGTACCAAATAATGGGGTCGAGACCACAAGGAAAAAAGAATGTGGAAAAATGATAAGTATTCATCCCAATATCTTAGGGAACTAACTAAGGAGGCTAGATCATACCATTAGCCATACTCCCTAATTTCCTAGGTACTAGAGAGTATCTTCTTGAGTGTTGTTCTCGGTGGCACTATAGAAATCAAGTGGCCAATCAATTTATATATGGAGGGATTTAGGATATCTAGTTCAGTCTGTATATAGGTTTTGTTTGATGTGTTACCACTTGAGGCGATACCAACATGGGTTACAAGGGTGACAAACAATGTGCGCTTAACTACCACTTGTAGTGCCTGCATGTATGCTTCCTTGACCATGGATTTATGCATTGAACGGCAACAAAGATCTTTTAGGGTAATTTGTTTTTTGAATGTGAGCCCATCCTATACTACCAAATACACAAAATTGATTTACATCTGGCTTAAGTTTATTCCATGCTTATTTCGGTGTCATATTTTTAAGAGCCTTTGTGTTAGTGCGATTTACTATGTAATTTGCATAGTTAATGGCTTCCACCCAATACTTTAGACTTAATCGCTTAGATTAAATCATACAATTAGCCATTTCTTTTAATGCGTGGTTCTTTCTCTCATCAACACCATTTTTTTGTGGTTTATGTTGAGACCTAGGTCTACACCCCTGCCCCTCCTCTCATTACCCTATACCTCCATCAAAAAATAATACATTTTTCTATTGGTTAAGTTGGTCCCCCATTACAAAAAATGACTTAGTTTTTATGATCATTACCCCTCTTGACTGATTATTGCACCATCTTTTGTTTTCTTGAAGGGAAATTATATGTTATGGTTTGGTTCTGAAGTACTTGTCATCATGTTTACCATTGGTTGATTTCACAGCAGGTGTAACAGTCTTTTATATGCACAAACACGCTCATTCTTGCAAATAGTGTACACGCACGATGTTTTAATTGTTTAAACTAATTTAAATATTTAAAAGTGTTGTGTTGGCGCCCCACATGCATGTGCATGTTCCTGAGAATTCAAGTTCATGAGGTTATCCTCCAAGTAACTTTCAAATGACACCAAACCAGAGATCAAAGACCAACATACAAGAAATGGCAGTCAATATTTTGAAGGGAATGGCAATGGAAGTCAATGTAACACCCTGTTTCCCCCAGCTTGTAAATATAACTGGACTGGCCAAGAACTATGGCGAACTCATAAATGTGAATATGTGATGTAAACAGACCTTGAGGAAAAGGTCAATGAATGTTAATAACATTTTGAATTTATTGCAGGACTGCTGAGAGGGGATGTGCAGAAAAAGAGACCACGATGGTGGTGGAAGGCACCTGAAAAGGTGGCGTTAACTTCCACCGAGAATTAATTACCGTATTTGGACTCCACTGGCTCGGAGAACCAAAAGCGGCTCACTGACCCTGAATTAAATGTCCCACAGGTTGGTAGGTTGATGGCTTAATGAGGGATGGGGAGATGAATCGCCTGTTCGTAGAGCCATCATGTCTAACCAGTGCGAGGATAATCGCGCCACACGCAACCTCACAAGAGGATAAGGGTGGGATAGAAGTGATTGGGGGCAGACACGAGGGGAACTCTAGCATTACGCAGAGTGAGTGATAGTAGAGAGGAAGGATTGCAACCTTCGCTCCTGGTCATTGGAAAATGGAGACGCAGTCTCACAGCATCGCGGTTTCAGCTTGGGGGTGGCTAGAGGTAAATCCACTGGGATTCACTGAGCCTACAGTTGGGTGGAAACGAGCACCCCTCTCAGCAGTTGTTTAGCCCCTGGTGTCATTTCTGATAAGTGTTTTACATCTTGCATCTTGACATTCATATGCTGACATATATGCTCATAAACTGTGAAATTGTGAACGATTATAGTATAAGACTGCATGTGCAGTATTTTGATAAGAAATGGTAGATGTATGCTTATAACAGAAAAACCACGCATAGCTTATGTTGATAAATGAATTTAATTATGCGTAAGTTGAACCAAGTCAGACTTCCAGTTCGTTCTCGGTAATTTGTTTTCCCTTATCTGTCTCCAAGAATGCCTCGGAATAGATCTCTTCATAGAGATACCCTCCGGGGAAATGTTCACCAAGAACCTGGAAAAAGGACTTGAATGCGCAAGTCTTAACAACCCTATATGAGGAGGAATGACCCTCTTAAAAATCGCAAAGTAGCAGCGTACGGATAAGTATCGATCAATGGACGAGATCCTGTCGGAAGATCTGTGGTCATTCACGACCGTTAGATTGACGAAAGAAAGAAGGGCATTATATGCCTTACCCATTTTTTCCTCTATCTTCGTTAATAGCGAGGAAGTCGGGACCGTAGATCCCCAAAGTCTGTGGGAGTATCTAGACCATTGGTTCTTCCACGTCTAGAGAGTAGGGGGAGAGTGCGCGGCGTGGGATAGATCTAAGCCGCCAAATCTTAGCTAGAAAACTCGACAGCCGTTGGATCTATTAGGAGATGCATGAGGGTTTAGCCCTCATGAGTAAGGGTGAAAAGTCCCGAGAGAGGAGTCGGTATCGAGGATTCGGGATTCGCGGAATCAGGAATCCTGATGACGAAAGTTCGGGCTTTTCTATGGTGAAAATACCGGAACAAATCTGAGCCATCCGATTAACGGAGGCCACGTGTTGTAAGATTACCCATTTCGGGAAATCAGGAATCGTGGAGTCGGGATTCCTGTTGACAAGAGTTCGGGCTTTTCTATGGTGAAAACCCCGGAACAAATCTGAGTCGTCCGATTGACGGAGGCCACGTGTCGTAAGATTACCCATTTCGGGAAATCGGGAATCGCGAAGTCAAGATTCCTATTGACAAGAGTTTAGGATTTTATATGGTGAAAACCCCTGGATAGATCCAAGCCATCCGATTAACGGAGGCCACATGTCAAGAGATCTCCCATATCGAGAAATCGAAAATCGCGAGATTGGGAATCTTGGTGACAAGGGATCGAGACTTTCCTGGGTGGAAATCTTGCGACAGATCTGGATCATCCGATTTACGAGGGATACGTGTTGAGAGATTAACCACTTCGAGAAACCAGGAATTGAGCATTCGGGAGTCCCAGGATCGAGATTTTGGACTCTCGTGATGATAGCGCTTGATGAAGGGACGACATTCTTTCAGAGGATCTCAGGGTCTATCATGACCGTCGGATGAGAGGAAGAGATGTCAACTTTAAGCTGGGGCGCGAATGCACATTAGGGTAAGTAGTGAATAGATATGGATGGCCAGAGCCCACCCGTCCAGATCTACGGCTGAGGATGCAATCCACAGCCCCCTTGCCATTCTACCTTTA
>WSFP011498368.1:0-14103 GCA_009831015.1 Picea engelmannii
GAGCCCACTTGGGGATTTTTTTTGGATGCAATAAAGTAACAGTATTACCCTGTTAGCAACTATGAGGACCGGTACATGAGATGGACCACACTGCGGCAAGAGAGGGGACAAGAAGTTTCATAGTTCACCAATACCTTCCATACCTTGCGCACCAAGATAGGTATCAAAGACTCTGAGTGACATTTGGTTCTGAAATACCGTGGCACTCTACATAGATACATCCAGATTGAAATGGATTTTATGGACATCTCATCACTCAGTGTTACTTTTCGATATGTTGTTAAAATAGAGCATAAATTTAAGCACCAGAACAAATGGAAGTTTGGGTCTGCAAATCCACAACAACAACAACAACCAAAGTATGACAAAGACGTCCCTAATAAACAGTCTCCTGAAAACCAGTCCAAGACATAGGAAAAGAAGGGTCACGGGAAGACAAAGAAGGACAATGGAAAATGGTGTGATTTCCACAAAATCCCCTGGCACAACACCGATGAATGTCGCTCAAAATAGTCATTGGTGGTCAAGATCAAAGACAAGAAGCCAAACCTTGATTTAGAATCTGATTATGAAAAAACTGGTAAAGGACAGATCATTAACGCAGACACCACTTCTATTGTCGTGACCGCGAAAATTCAACCAGAAGAACCAACAGATCTTGAAAAGGGGGGGCACCTTTTTCGTTCATAGATGTGGGTGAAGGGAACCCACTGCATTTTATTGTTGATAGCGGAAGACAGAAGAACCTCATCTTAGCATAGGTCATCAAACAGTTGGGATTTTCGACAACACCACACCCATAGCCATACAACATTGGGTGGCTTCGCCAAGGACGATATCTTTGTGTCATCCAGCAATGTCGATTGTCATATGACATCCAACCCTACAAGGATGAGGTATTATGTGATTTTTCCCCACTGGATGTTTGTGATGTTCTCTTGGGCCAACCATATATGTGGAAGCGCCATGTTGTTTATGAGTCTTGACCCCACGGTGTCATTGTTTCTCTGGGGGATCATATCTACAGAATACCATAGGTAGTTCTGACTACTATTCCACCTAAAAAATTCCGCAAGGTTGTATCTCATACTGAAAATTTAACTTCTTCACAATATGTTCAAAAGGAGAACAGAAGGACACTACAACCACTACAGCCTCACCCCAAGCACCTTCTATTCAATAGAAGCAGGTCGACAAGGCTATGAAAAAGTGCAAAGATTCCTTTTGCACACTGTTCTCTCATGTATTTTGACTTTTTGAACAACCTCAGCCTCAACAAGTTTGTGACAGACTTCCACAAACTGAGCAGTGTGACGTCTCCAGCAAGGCAAACAGCTCACCAAGATGCAGATTCAGCAAACGCTTTTCTGTCTCCCCGGGAAACTCAACACAATGGAGACCATTTCTTCCTAAGGAGGGAGGATTGATCCAAGTGGATATCGGGGGCCACTCACCTTTTCCAAATGGCTCAAAACAGTTTTCTGACAATTTTGGCAATTTACTATTTTTAGCCGTTTTTAAGTTCCGAGGCCATTTTGAGGGCCTAAATGAAGGTTTTTCGTGATTGACCCAACTCCATTATGTCCAAAGGAATGATTGAAGCCCCAAAATGAATCTCCTTGAAAATACTTTTCCAATAGGCTATCATACACCTAAAATGGAGATCGTATGCAAAAGTTATGACCCCGGGAAGTTAATGTACTAACTTACCCAAATGGGACCCACATGACTTTTGGCGCTTCATCTCCTAGGGTTAGGTTTTTGGATGTGTAGGGTTTTTTGGAATTCTTGTTTATTGTAAAAATGCCTTCAGAGCCTCATTGTAATCATCTTCTTGCGAATGCGAGTAGTCGTCACATCTCTACTTAGAGATAAGCTTCCACTATTCTAGCGAGTCTTTCACTCTATATTTTTACAGTCTCTGTACATTTATTTCATTAATAGAAATCATGTATTACTATATATATATATGTGTGTTTATGGTTGCATCTTTGATATATTTTTGTTATATTATTGAATATTTTCAATATCTCTATGCATTTCTTTATTATATCTCCGCTCTCATTTCGTGCCGAAAATAATCCAGATCAGTGGTATCAGAGCAAGTTGCTCTTGAACATTTTTCAGTGCATGTCCCTGAAAAATTCTGAGTATAGAAAGTTGGGTCTCGAGCTTGTCTCTCTTCAAGAAAATCGCTCTCGCACACCCAGGAAACCCTTAATGGCGGAGCAGACGATCCTATCAGTCAGTTGCTTGAGAAAGCTATCACGCGATAGAGGGACGAAATGATGGAGAATTTTTCCCACATCCTTGAACGCCTGTCGATAGAAACAGGAGCATATTCATCAAGTGGCCACTTTGGAAGCACCTCACCTTTCAAGGTACAAGTTAATTTTTATATTCCTGAATTTGAAGGACAAATAGACGTAGAAGCCCTAGACAAATGGTTAAATCTGCTAGAAGGTTATTTCTCTGTTCACAATTTTTCCGACAGAGAAAAAATCACCTTCACACTCCTTAAAGATCTCCCTCGTGTCAAACATTGGTGGGAAACTTACTTGGAGCAAAGTTCCACAGAGGATTCTGGAATATATGGGGTCGAGCCCACTTGGGATTTTTTAGTTGATGCGGTAAAGGAATAGTATTACCTTGTTGGAAACTATGGGTACCAGTACATGAGATGGACCACATTGCGACAAGAGAGGGGCCAAGCAGTTATGGAGTTCACCAATACCTTCCATACCTTACACACCAAGCTGGGTATCAAAGACTCTGAGCGACATTTGGTTTTGAAATACCGTGGGGCTCTACATAGATACATCTAGACTGAAATGGGTTTTCTAGACATCTCGTCACTCGGTGTTGCTTATTTATATGTTGTTAAAATCGAGCAGAAATTTAAGCACCAGAACAAACGTGAATTTGGGTCTACAAATCCACAACAACAACAAAAACAACCAAAGTATGAAAAAGACGTCCCTAACAAAAATTCTCCCGAAAACCATTCCAAGACACAGGAAAAGAAGGGTCACTGGAAGACAAAGAAGAACACTAGAAAATGGTGTGATTTCCACAAAATCCCCTGGCACAACACCGATGAATGTCACTCAAAAGAGTCATTGGTGGCCTAGATCAAAGACAAGGAGCCAAACCTTGATTCAGAATATGATTCTGAAAATACTGATAAAGGACAGATCATTGACGCAGACCCCACATTATTATCGCGACCGCAACAATTCAACCAGAAAAACCAACAGATCCTGAAGAGCGGGAGTGCCTTTTTCATTCACAAATGTGGGTGAAGTGGACCCCGCTGCATTTTATTATTGATAGCAGAAGCCAGAAGAACCTCATCTCAACAGAGGTCATCAAACAGTTGGGATTGTCGACAACACCACACCCACATCCATACAACATTGGGTGGCTTCGCCAAGGACAAGATCTCTGTTTCAGCCAGCAATGTCAATTGTCATACAACATCCAACCCTTCAAGGATGAGGTATTATGTGATGTTTCCCCATTGGATGTCTGTGATGTTCTCTTGGGCCAACCATATATGTGGAAGCACCATGTTGTTTATGAGTCTCAGCCTCGCAGTGTCATTGTTTCTCTGGGGAGTCATCTCTACAGAATACCATAGGTGGTTCCAACTACTGTTCCAGCTAAAAAGTCCCGCAAGGTTGTATCTCATACTACAAAATTTAGCTTCTTCACAATCTGTTCAAAAGGAGAACAAAAGGACATTGCAACCACTACAGCCTCGCCCCAAGCACATTCTATCTAACAGAAGCAGGTCGAAAAGGCTGCAACAAAGCGTAAATATTCCTTCTGCACACCATCCTTTCATGTATCTCAACTTTTTGAACAGCCTCGGCCTCAACAGGTTCATGACAGACTTCCACAAACTGAGCAGCGCGACGTCTCAAGCAAGGCAAGCAGCTGACCAAGATGAAGATTCAACAAACGCTTTTCCCTCTCCCCTAGGAACTCAATGCAATGGAGACCATTTCTTCCTAAGGAGGGAGGATTGATCCAGGTGGATATTAGGGGCCACCCACCTTTTCCAAATCGCTAAAAACAATTTTCTGGAAATTTTGGCAATTTACTATTTTTAGCAGTTTTTAACTTTCAAGGCCATTTTGAGGGCCTAAATGAAGTTTTTTCGGGATCGACCCAAATCAATGTTGTCCAAAGAAATGATTGAGGTCCCAAAATGCATATCCTCTATGATACCTTTCCGATGGGCTATCATATGCCTAAAACGTAGATCGTATGCAAAAGTTATGACCCCGGGAAGTTAATGTACTAACTTACCCAAACGGGGCCCACATGACTTTTTGCGCTTCATCTCCTAGGGTTAGGTTTTTGGATGTCTAGGGTTTTTTGGCATTCCTGTTTATTGTAAAAACACCTTCAGAGCCTCATTGTAATCATCTTCTTCCGAATGCGAGTAGTCGTCACATCTCTTCTCAGAGATAAGCTGCCACCATTCTAGCGAGTCTTTCACTCTGTAATTTTAGAGTCTATGTACATTTATTTCATTAATAGAAATCATGTATTACTGTATATCTGTGTTTATGGTTGCATCTATGATATATTTTTTCTATATTATTGAATATTTGCGATATCTCTATGCATTTCTTTATTATATCTCCACTCTCATTTTGTGCTGAAAATAATCTGGATCAGTGGTATCATAGCAGGTTGTTCTTGATAGTTTTTCAGTGCATGTCCCCGACGAGATCCAAGTATAGAAAATTAGGTCTCGAGCTTGTCTCTCTTGAAGACAATCACTCTCACACACCCAACAAACCCTCAATGGCGGAAGAAAACAAAAACGACAGAGCAGACGATCCTATGAGTCTGTTGCTTGAGCAAGTTCTCACACGACAGAGGGACGAAATGATGGAGAATTTTTCCCACATCCTTCAATGCCTGTCGATAGAAACAGGTGCATCTTCATCAAGAGACCACTTTGGAAGCACCTCACATTTCAAGGTACAAGTTAATTTTGATATTCCTGTATTTGAAGGACATATAGATGCAGAAGCCCTAGACAAATGGTTAAATCTACTAGAAGGTTATTTCTTTGTTCACAATTTTTCTGACAAAGAAAATATCACCTTCACACTCCTTAAATCTCTCCCTCATGTCAAACATTGGTGGGAAACTTACCGGGAGCAAAGTTCCACAGAGGAGTCTGGAATATATGGGCCGAGCCCACTTGAGATTTTTTTGTGGATGCACTAAAGGAACAGTATTACCCTGTTGGCAACTATGAGGACCAGTACATGAAATGGACCACACTACGGCAAGAGAGGGGACAAGAAGTTCTAGAGTTCACCAATACCTTCCATACCTTGCTCACCAAGCTGGGTATCAAAGACTCTAAGCGAAATTTGATTCTAAAATACTGTGGGGCTCTACATAGATACATCCAGACTGAAATTGATTTTCTGGACATCTCATCACTCGGTGTTGCTTATCGATATGCTATTAAAATCGAGAAGGAATTTAAGAAATAGAACAAACGAGAGTTCAGGTCTGCAAATCCAAAACAACAACAACAATGAAAGTATGACAAAGACGTCCCTAACAAACAGTCTCCCGAAAATTAGTCCAAGACACAGGAAAAGAAGGGTCACGGGAAGACAAAGAAGGACACAAAAAAATGGTGTGATTTCCACAAAAGCCCCTTGCAGAACACCGATGAATGTCGCTCAAAACAGTCATTGGTGGCTGAGATCAAAGACAAGGAGCCAAACCCTGATTCTGAATCTGATTATGAAAATACTCATAAAGGACAGATCATTGACGCACACCCCACTGCTATTGTCACGACCGCAACAATTCAACCAGAAGAACCAACAGATCCTAAAGAGGGGGAGCACCTTTTTCTTTCACATATGTGGGTGAAGGGGACCCCACTACATTTTATTGTTGATAGCGGAAGCCAGAAGAACCTCATCTCAACAGAGGTCGTCAAACAGTTGTGATTGTCGACAACACCACACCCACAGCCATACAACATCGGGTGGCTTTGCCAAGGATGCAATCTATGTGTCAGCCAACAATCTCGATTGTCATATGGCATCCAACCCTTCAAGGGTGAGGTATTATGTGATGTTTCCCCACTGGATGTCTTTGATGTTCTCTTAGGATAACCATATATGTGGAAGTGCCATGTTGTTTATGAGTCTCGACCTCGCAGTGTCATTGTTTCTCTGGGGGGTTATCTCTACAGAATACCAGAGGTAGTTCTGACTACTGTTACAGATAAAAATTTCCACAAGGTTGTATCTAATGCTACAAAATTTAGCTTCTTCACAATCTGTTCAAAAGGAGAACAAAAGGACACAACAACCACTACAGCCTCACCTCAAGCACCTTCTATCCAACAGAAAAAGATTGACAAGGCTGCAGCAAGGTGTAAAGATTCCTTTTGCACATCGTCCTCTCATTTATCACAACTTGTTGAACAACCTCAGCCTCAACAGGTTCATGACAGACTTCCACAAACTGAGCAGCGCGACGTCTCCAGCAAGGCAAACAGTTCACCAAGATGCAGATTCAGCAAACGCTTTTCCCTCTCCCCTTGTAACTCAACGCAATGGATACCATTTCTTCCTAAGTAGGGAATATTGATCTGGGTGGATATCGTGGGCCACCCACCTTTTCCAAATGGCTCAAAATAGTTTTCTGACAATTTTGGCAATTTAATATTTTTAGCCGTTTTTAACTTTCGGGGCCTAAATGAAGGTTTTTTATGATTGAACCAACTCAATGATATGTAAATTCATTATTGAGTCCCCAAAATAATCTCCTCGATGATACCTTTTCAACGGGCTATCATACGCCTAAAACGGAGATCGTATGCAAAAGTTATGACCTCGGGAAGTTAATGTACTAACTTACCCAAACGGGGCCCACATGACTTTTGGCGCTTCATCTCCTAGGGTTAGGTTTTTGGATGTCTAGGGTTTTTTGGAATTCCTTTTTATTGTAAAAATGCATTCAAATCCTCATTGTAATCATCTTCTTGCGAATGCAAGTAGCCATCACATCTCTTCTCAGAGATAAGTTGCCACCATTCTAGCGAGTCTTTCACTCTGGATTTTTACAGTCTTTGTACATTTCTTTCATTAATAGAAATTGTGTATTACTGTATATCTGTGTTTATGGTTGCATCTCTGATATATTTCTATTATATTATTGAATATTTTCGATATTTCTATGCATTCATTTATTATTTCTTCACTCTCATTTTGTGCCGAAAATAATATGGATCAGTGGTATTAGAGCAGGATGCTCTTGATCATTTTTCAGTGCATGTCCCCAACGAGGTCCGAGTATAGAAAATTGGGTCTCGAGATTGTCTCTCTTGAATAAAATCGCTCTCAAACACCCAAGAAACCCTCAATGGCAGAAGAAAAGAAAAACGACGGAGAAAATGATCCTATCAATCTGTTTCTTGAGCAATCTCTCACACGACAAAGGGATTAAATGATGGAGAATTTTTCCCACATCCTTCAAGTTCTGCCGATAGAAACAGGCGCATCTTCATCAAGCGGCCACTTTGGAAGCACCTCACCTTTCAAGGTACAAGTTAATTTTGATATTCCTATATTTGAAGGACAGATAGATGTAGAAGCCCTAGACAAATGGTTAAATCTGCTAAAAGGTTATTTCTCTGTTCACAATTTTTCCAACAGAGAAAAGATCACCTTCGCACTCCTTAAAGCTCTCGCTCATGTCAAACATTGGTGGGAAACTTACTGGGTGCAAATTTCCACAGAGGAGTCTGGAATATATGGGGTCGAGCCCACTTGGGATTTTTGTGTGGATGCGGTAAAGCAACAGTATTACCTTGTTGAAAACTATGAGGACCAGTACATGAGATGGACCACACTGCGGCAAGAGAGGGGCCAAGCAGTTCCAGAGTTCACCAATACCTTCCATACCTTGTGCACCAAGCTAGGTGTCAAAGACTCCAAGCAACATTTCGTTCTGAAATACCGTGGGGCTCTACACAGATACATCCATACTAAAATGGATTTTCTGGAAATCTCATCACTCGGTGTTGCTTATCGATATGCTATTAAAATCGAGCAGAAATTTAAGCACCAGAACAAACGGGATTTTGGGTCTAAAAAACCACAACAACAACAACAACCAAAGTATGACAAATACATCCCTAACAAATAGTTTCCCGGAAACTAGTCCAAGACATAGGAAAACAAGGGTCATAGGAAGACAAAGAAGGACACCAGAAAATGGTGTGATTTCCACAAAATCCCCTGGCACAACACCGATGAATGTCACTCAAAACAGTCATTGGTGGCCGAGATCAAAGACTAGGATCCAAACCCTGATTCAAAATCTGAATCTAAAAATACTGGTAAAGGAGAGATCATTGACGTAGACCCCATTGTTATTGTCGCGACTGCAGCAATTCAACTAGAAGAACCAACAAATCCTGAAAAGGGGGAGCACCTTTTTCATTCACAAATGTGGGTGAAGGGGACCCCACTGCATTTTATTGTTGTTAGCGGAATCCAGAAGAACCTCATCTTAGCAGAGGTCATCAAACAGTCGGGATTGTTGACAACACCACACCCACAGCCATACAACATCGGGTGGCTTCACCAAGGACGAGATCTCCATGTCAACCAGCAATGTTAATTGTCATACGGCATCCAACCCCTCAAGGATGAGGTATTATGTGATGTTTCCCCACTAGATGTCTGTGATGTTATCTTGGGCCAACCATATATGTGGAAGCGCCATGTTGTTTATGAGTCTCGACCCCGCAATGTCATTGTTTCTCTAGGGGGTCATCTCTACAGAATACCAGAGGTAGTTCCGATAATTGTTCCACCTAAAAACTGTGGCAAGGTTGTATCTCATACTGCAAAATTTAGCTTCTTCACAATCTGTTCAAAAGGAGAACAGAAGGACACTGCAACCACTACAGCCTCGCCCCAAGCACCTTCTATCCAACAAAAGCAGGTCGAAAAGGTTGTAGCAAAGCACAAAGATTCCTTCTGCACACTATCCTCTCATTTATCTCAAATTTTTGAATAGCCTCAGCCTCAACAAGTTCGTGACAAACTTCCACAAACTGAGCAGCGCGACGTCTCCAGCAAGGCAAGCAGCTCACCAAGATGCAGATTCAACAAACGTTTTTCCCTCTCCCCTGGGAACTCAACGCAATGGATACCATTTCTTCCTAAGGAGGGAGGATTGATCTAGGTGGATATCGGATGCCACCCACCTTTTCCAAATGGCTCAAAACAGTTTTCTGGCAATTTTGGCAATTTTCTATTTTTAGCAGTTTTTAACTTCCGGGGCCATTTTGGGGGCCTAAATGAAGTTTTTTCGGGATCGAAACAACTCAACAATTACCATAATCATGATTGAGGCCCCAAAAATGAATCTCCTCTAATATTCCTTTCCAACGGGCTATCATACGCCTAAAACGGAGACCGTATGCAAAAGTTACGACCCCGAGAAGTTAATGTACTAACTTACCCAAACGGGGCCCACATGACTTTTGGCGCTTCATCTCCTAGGGTTAGGTTTTTGGATGTCTAGGGTTTTTTTGAATTCCTGTTTATTGTAAAAATACCTTCATAGCCTCATTGTAATCATCTTCTTGCGAATGCAAGTAGCCATCACATATCTTCTCAAAGATAAGATGCCACCATTTTAGCTAGTCTTTCACTCTGTATTTTTACAGTCTCTGTACATTTATTTAATTAATAGAAATCGTGTATTACTGTATATTTGTGTTTATAGTTTCATCTCTGATATATTTATGTTATATTATTGAATATTTATGATATCTTTGTGAATTTATTTATTATATCTCCACTCTCATTTCGTGACAAAAATAATCTGGATCAGTGGTATCAGAGCAGGCTACTCTTGATCATTTTTCAGTGCATGTCCCCGATGATGTCCGAGTATATAAATTTGGGTCTCTAGCTTGTCTCTCTTGAATACAACCACTCTTGCACACCCAAGAAACCCTCAATGGTGGAAGAAAAGAAAAATGACGAAGCAGACGATCCTATCAGTCTGTTGCTTGAGCAAGCTCTCACGTGACAGAGGGACGAAATGATGGAGAATTTTTCCCACATCCTTCAACGCTTTCCGATAGCAATAGTCACATCTTCATCAAGCGGCCACTTTGGAAGCACCTCACCTTTCAAGGTACAAGTTAATTTTGATATTCCTGTATTTGAAGGACAGATAGATGCAGAAGCCCTGGACAAATGGTTAAATATGCTAGAAGGTTATTTCTCTGTTCACAATTTTTTCAACAGAGAAAAGATCACCTTTGCACTCCTTAACGCTTTCCCTCATGTTAAACATTGGTGGGAAACTTACTGGGAGCAAAGTTCCACAGAGGAGTCCGGAATGTATGGGGCTGAGCCCACTTGGGATTTTTTTGTGGATGCGGTAAAGGAACAGTATTACCCTGTTGGCAACTATGAGGACCAGTACATGAGATGGACCACATTGCGGCAAGAGAGGGGCCAAGCAGTTCCAGAGTTCACCAATACCTTCCATACCTTGCACACAAAACTGGGTATCAAAGCCTCCGAGCGAAATTTGGTTCTGAAATACCGTGGGGCTCTACACAGATACATCTAGACTGAAATGGATTTTTTGGACATATCATCACTCGGTGTTTCTTATCGATATGTTGTTAAAATCGAGCAGAAATTTAAGCACCAGAACAAATGGGAGTTCAGGTCTGCAAATACACAACAACAACAACAACCAAAGTATGACAAAGACGTCCCTAACAAATAGTCTTCTGAAAACCAGTCCAAGACACAGGAAAATAAGGGTCACGAGAAGACAAAGAAGGACACCAAAAAATGGTGTGATTTCCACAAAATCCCCTGGCACAACACCGATGAATGTCTCTCAAAACAGTCATTGGTGGACAAGATCAAAGACAAGGAGCAAACCCTGATTCAGATAAAAGACAGATCATTGATGCAGACCCCACTGTTATTGTCGCGACCGCAACAATTCAACCAGAAAAACCAATAGATCCTGAAGAGTGGGAGCATCTTTTTCATTCATAGATGTGGGTCAAGGGGACCCCACTGCATTTTATTGTTGATAGTGAAACCCAGAATAACCTCATCTCGGCAAAGGTCGTCAAATAGTTGGGATTATCAACAACACCACACCCACAGCCATACAACATTGGGTGGCTTCACCAAGGATGAGATCTCTATGTCAACCAGCAATGTCGATTGTCATACGGCATTACACCCTTCAAGGATGAGGTATTATCTGATTTTTCCCCACTGGATGTTTGTGATGTTCTCTTGGGCCAACCATATATGTGGAAGAACCATGTTGTTTATGATTCTCGACCCCACAGTGTCATTGTTTCTCTGGGTGGTCATCTCTACAGAATACCATAGGTAGTTCTGACTATTGTTCCACCTAAAAAGTCCCACAAGGTTGTATCTCATACTGCAAAATTTAGCTTCTTCACAATCTGTTCAAAAGCAGAATAGAACGACACTGCAACCACTACAGCCTCACCCCAAGCTCCTTCTATCCAATAGAAGAAGGTCGAAAAGGCTATATCAAAGCACAAATATTCCTTATGCACACCATCTTCTCATGTATCTCGACTTGTTGAACAGCCTCAGCCTCAACAGGTTTGTGACATACTTCCACAAATTGAGCAGCGCGACGTCTCCAGCAAGGCAAGCAGTTCACCAAGATGCAGATTTAGCAAATGTTTTTCCCCCTCCCATGAGAACTCAACGCAATGGATACCATTGCTTCCTAAGGAGGGAGGACTGATCCAGGTGGATATTGGGGGCCACCCACCTTTTCCAAATGGCTCAAAATAGTTTTCTGGCAATTTTGGCAATTTAATATTTTTAGCAATTTTTAACTTCCAGGACCATTTTGAGGGCCTAAATGAAGATTTTTAGGGATATACCCAACTAAATGATATCCAAATGAATGATTGAGGCCCCAAAATTAATTTCCTCGATGATACCTTTCCAATGGGCTATCATACGCCTAAAACGGAGATCGTATGCAAACGTTACAACCTCTGGAAGTTAATGTACTAACTTACCCAAACGGGGCCCACATGAATTTTGGTGCTTCATAACCTAGGGTTAGGTTTTTGGATGTCTAGGGGTTTTTGGAATTCCTTTTTATTGTAAAAAGGCCTTCAGAGCCTCATTGTAATCATCTTCTTGCGAATGCGAGTAGCCATCACATCTCTTTTCAGAGATAAGCTGCCACCATTCTAGAGAGTCTTTCACTATGTATTTTTACAGTCTCTATACATTTCTTTCATTAATAGAAATCATGTATTACTGTATATATGTGTTTATGGTTGCATCTCTGATATATTTATGTTATATTATTGAATATTTGTGATATCTCTGTGCATTTATTTATTATATCTTCGCTCTCATTTCGTGTCGGTCCCCGACGGGGTCTGAGTATAGCAAGTTGGGTCTCAAGATTGTCTTTATTGAAGACAATCACTCTCGCACACCCAAGAAACCCTCAATGGTGGAAGAAAAGAAAAACGACAGAGCAGATGATCCTATCATTCTGTTGCTTGAGCAAGCTCTCACGTGATAGAGGGACGAAATGATGGAGAATTTTTCCCACATCCTTCAACGCCTGTCGATAGCAGCAGGTGCATATTCATGAAGAAGCCACTTTGGAAGCACCTCACCTTTCAAGGTACAATTTAATTTTGATATTCCTGTATTTGAAGGACAAATAGATGCAGAAGTCCTAGACAAATGGTTAAATCTGCTAGAAGGTTATTTCTCTGTTCACAATTTTTTCGAAAGAGAAACGATCACCTTCGCACTCCTTAAAGCTCTCCCTCATGTCAAACATTGGTGAGAAACTTACTGGGACCAAAGTTCCACAGAGGAGTTTGGAATATATGGGGCCAAGCCCACTTGGGATTTTTTTGTGGATGCGGTAAAGGAACAATATTACCCTGTTGGCAACTATGAGGACCAGTACATGAGATGGACCACACTGCGGAAAGAGAGGGGCCAAGCAGTTCCGGAGTTCACCAATACCTTCCATACCTTGTGCACAAAGCTAGGTATCAAAGACTCCGAGCAACATTTGGTTCTGAAATACCATGGGGCTCTACACAGATACATCCAGATTGAAATGGATGTTCTGTACATATCATCACTCAATGTTGCTTATCGATATGCTATTAAAATTGAGAAAATATTTAAGCACCAGAACAAATGCGAGTTCGGGTCTACAAATCCACAACAACAACAACAACCAAAGTATGACAAAGACGTCCCTAACAAACAGTCTCCCGAAAACCAGTCCAAGACATAGGAAAAGAAGGGTCATGGGAAGACAAAGAAGGACACCGGAAAATGGTGTGATTTCCACAAAATCCCCTGGCACAACACCGATGAATGTCAATTAAAATAGTCATTGGTGGCCGAGATCAAAGACAAGGATCCAAACCCTGATTCTAAATCTGATTATGAAAATACCGGTAAACGACAGATCATTGATGCAAACCCCACTACTATTGTCACGACTGCAACAATTCAACCAGAAGAACCAACAGATCCTGAAGAGAGGGAGTGCCTTTTTCATTCATATATGTGGGTGAAGGGGACCCCACTGCATTTTATTGTTGATAGCGGAAGCCAGAAGAACCTCATCTCAGCAGAGGTCATCAAACAATTGGGATTGTTGACAACACCACACCCACAACCATACAACATCGGGTGGCTTCGCCAAGGATGAGATCTCTGTGTCAGCCAGGAATGTCGATTTTCATATGGCATCCAACCCTTCAAGGATGAGGTATTATGTGATTATGCCCCACTGGATGTCTGTGATGTTCTCTTGGGCCAACCATATATGTGGAAGCGCCATGTTGTTTATGAGTCTCGACCTCGTAGTGTCATTGTTTCTCTGGGGGGTCATCTCTATAGAATACCAGAGGTAGTTCCGACTACTATTCCACCTAAAAAGTGTCGCAAGGTTTCATCTCATACTGCAAAATTTAGCTTCTTCACAATATGTTCAAAAGGAGAACAG